>OX155690.1:9094883-9343684 GCA_944547425.1 Eupithecia centaureata
CGGTGGACTCTACTCCATTCAGCAACGAGGTCAATATCTCTCTGATGCGCCCAGCAATCGTCTATTTCGCGCACAGCCGTATAGAGTTTCAGATCATCGGCAAATAAGAGACACTTAGACGAGTCCACTACAGAAGGTAGGTCGTTTATCATAAGCAGAAATAGAGTCGGTCCTAGCGTGCTTCCCTGACTTACGCCTGACCTAGTGAAATAGGTTTCAGACCGATAGCGCTGGAGAGAAACGTATTGGCGGCGGTTTTGCAAGTAACTGGCAAAGAATTTCAAGAGTTTCGGCACGAAACCCATCGCGCTCAGCTTTACGGGTAGAATGTCATTGTCCACCAAGTCAAACGCCTTCTGAAAGTCAAAATATGTGACATCTACCTGGAAGCCAGCATCCATAGATGATGACACATAGTCGACAAAATTGACGTGATTTGTCACAGTAGACCTAGCCGCTCGGAAACCGTGCTGAGAGTCGGCGAGAGATGCATCAACCTGACGGCGAATATCGTTGTCGAGTATGGACTCAAAGATTTTTCCGAACACCGAAGGTACTGCGATTGGCCTATGCATCTCTACTGATGTGCTCGATCCACTCTTAGGAACTGGGGTGACCTTTGAGATCTTCCATCGGCTCGGGTAACTGGAACTCTGCAGTGAGAGGTTAAACAGGTAGAGTAGGGGTTGTTCAAACACCGCTCTACAATCTCTCACCACATATGCCGGTACCGAGTCAGGACCAGTGGAAGATCTCGGTTTCAACCGTCTGAGTGCTCGACGAATATCTGGCATTCCGAAGTGATCTACGGCGACTCTATTTTTATCAAAAGAGCCCGACGGTGCTCCTAACTGCGCTGCCTCCGCGTTTAAGTTGGGTTCGTTACTGTGAAAGACTGAGCTGAAGAAATCAGCGAAGGCGTCCGCTGCTTCCTGGCCTGTGACATCTTTATCTCTCCACTTAAATTCGCGAAGTGCTGGTCTGTTCTGCCGCTTATCTTTTACGTACTGCCAGAATTTAGTAGGGTCAAGTACTATATTACTTTGCACTTGATTTATGTAACTGTTGTATGCTGTGTTTATTAATTTTTTGACAATCTGTCTATAGTATTTGTATAGCTCTTCATTGAATGATAAACCCAATTCCTTGAATTTCCTAAAATGAAAGTACTTATTTTTGATATTGTCAATAATTTCGCGCGTATACCAACATGGGTAGGTGTACTTCCCTGTCGTGTTCGGGTTGCGCTTGACGGGCACACACTCATCAAGGCAGCTATTTATATTTACATAAAATAAATCAATAGCCAGTTCTAAGTCGGTTTCAGCATATAGCTTACTCCAATCAATCTCACCCAAAGTAGAGTAGAGTTTATGGAAGTCTGCTTTCCGAAAATTCCATTCCTTCGCCAGCGCTGAGTTGTGGTTAGAACCATACTCTACTGATAAAGAACCAGGAGAGATCTGGTGACTAGAAATAGATAGAGTGATTCAAGAGGAACCGGCTGAAATCTAGAATAGACGTAGTTCTAGCCTTGAAATAGTACATAGGCTTCTTTTCATCCCATATATCAGTTCCTATGGGATAGAAATAGCCTTGAAACGTTTCCATAGAAATAATGCGTGCGAAGCGGCGGGCAGATGCTAGTAGGTTAACTTAACCAACAGTTTTAAATGTTCGAATCCCAGTTTCTATTGTTAGAATTGCAGTATGAGAATTGAACTATCAGTAGAAATTTAAAATGAAATTGATAATGAAACAGAGCCGTAATTTAAATGCATAAGCATGCAAAAAATACAGTTGTTTGCATGCTTATGCATTACATCAACATACTGAATTTACTCTTTTTGCCATAGTACAACTATAATTTAATCTTGTGTTTTTTACCATAATAATGTAATAAATATCACTACATAGTATAAAACAAAGTCGCTTTCTCTGTCCCTATTTCCCTTTGTTTGTATGCTTAAATCTTTACAACTACGCAACGGATTTTGATGCGGTTTTTAATAGATAGAGTGATTCAAGAGGATGGTTTATAGGTATAATAAAACCGTGCGAAACCGGGGCGGGTCGCTAGTAATATACATATTTGAATTATATTGTAATGGTGCAGAAAATGAACTTACCTGTCTCTAGCATCTTTTTATGCACGCTATGCACCTCAAGCGCTAGCCCAGCAAGGCATAAGGAGTGCAGAATAACAAAAGTTAGCACTTGCAGAGATCCTGTTAGCTGGAAATAAAAAAAATATACGTTATAAACCTGAGAACACTGCTACTACTTTTATTACATTACTTTTCAAACTCTTCCTGAACTTTATGCACTGGTCTTTCCAGTGCATAGAGTTCCTCTTTTGTTATTAAGACCACTGTGTGGCGTGGTGGGCGTAACTCTTTATTGATGAAAAAAAAATGATTCGATTCACCAAAAATTTTTCCGAAATTTTTCTATGATCTGCAGATATTTGTTTTTGGTATATTCTATGCCTAGTAAAAATATCTCTGTGTAATGCATTCTATTAGATCTATCAAAATATTATTGTGTGTGGTCTGTCTATTATAATATTATTATTATCTAGTTTCCATACTACAAGCTCTGCTTAGGTTAGGGTTGATGATGTTGTGCAAATAGTCCAACATTATTTAATAGGCCTTTCTATTAATCTATGCCCAAGCCAATGAATAGTCTTATGGCAGCCATATCCCAATATCATGGCTGACAATAATATTATTAAAATTAAGTTATTGGGATCATTTTGACATAGTTTCAATACCTTTGCAAGACAGCTGATAATAACAATCCAGAGGAATTGTGACGTGGCCTTGAAGATCCCAGCTCTTTCAGGAGTCCACAGTATGTACACACTGATCAGGTATGCCAACACAATAGTTAAGGTCTGAAAAAAAAAACAAAGTTTAGCCATATACTTGCATGATTTTTCTTAGTTCATCAAAGATTTTGATCAGGTATTTTCATTCCAATTTATAAACAAATCATTAGTATAGTCAAGTATGTCTGGGTCATAGAGATATGAAATCATTCAACTTCGCAAAGCCATCTTGTATAGTTTGTTTTATGCATTTTAAGGTAAAGAAGCGAACTTTACCTAGTTAGGTTGTTATTTTTAGATTGGATCAAAACTTGTCCCATCTTAATAATCAGATACTATAGAGTAAGCCTTTTTACATAGAATAGTTTTGACAATTTGTTTGAATTTATTTTACTGATAGTTTTTGCAACTCACTTGAAGTTTTGTTTTAGAAGCGTATACATTGGCCTTTGAAAGACACATTAACCTTGTTTAGTCTAGTTGTAGGCAAAGCGAGTCTATTTTTATTTCTAGTATTAACATTATGTATATCGCTATTTTAGGAAACTTATTGATATTACAGTGTACAACAGGTTTTCATAAATATATTGACATGGTACTGTCATTATGTTTATTTCCTTAAATTTATCACGTAATTTATCCTTCCTTTCATGAAACCTTATATGGCTTGCTAGCTAGAAGTAAACTTAGTAGTATAAAGATATTGGTGAATCATCAACATCATTGAGGCTACATTGTCCTGTCATACAGAAAATGTCAGGTGTATTTAAAATACTTACAATATAGGAGCTGCAAACACTGATGAGTAATGTAGTGGAGAGGGCCACAAAATTGTTGAATTGCCAAAAAAGACATGACAGGCCCCTTGGTACTGAGTTGTAGAGCCATGGGAACACAAAAATTGTAGATAACAGTCCTATTACAGTCTGAAAAAAAATTGTCACAAAAATTAAATAGCTTTTTATGATGTATCTCTGTTCGCTGTGTGTTTTAGTTTTTATTTTGAATTAAGGTATGTGTGCTTCATGATCACCTCGTAAGACCAGCGCTACGGCATGATTTGCAAACGTAACTATCATAGCAAACGCCACTCAGGCAACCATTTTTGTCACATCTTTTATTTTATTTCCAATTCTATATTTTGTATAATTAATGAGACAAAATAAAAGAGTCACTTGCTTTAAGGTAGGTACTTACTTAAAATATAAGAAGTTTTAAAAAATTACTAATTTCGAAACCCTTTAAGATAAATTATCCTGTCATATTTTATGAGTAACTTGATCAAAAATGTGAAATTCGTAATTCATTCATGTTAAGGAAATTAAAATATCATTTTTTTTTTTAATTTGTAAATGAGATTTTACAGGACAATTTTTACAATCTATTCAATCTTTTTTTTTTTATTTATTTTTTAAGTAAATAAAAAAAAAAAATCCTATTTGGACTGCTTCTAGACTTCCGGAAAGATGGCTGATTAGTAAAGACATGTAACTTGACACAAAACATTTAAGAATATAAAATAAACATCAGACAAGGCAATATGGCTGTACCTAATATGGCTTTAGCCTGTTCATAAAAAATGGACAAATTAAACTAAAAAAAAAATTGGATTGCTTCTGAAAACTTTAAATAGAAGGTAATACTAAAGAATAGGTAGGTCGGAATGGATAGGGGCTGTAAACTCACCTTGTAATGTTGTCTAAATTGATATCCAATAGTATCGGAAGCAAAATTAACAGCATTTATTGGTAGAGCCATCAGACCCACTATCACAGACGTATTAGATTTGTCTAATGTCTCAAACCATGACCTCAATTTTTGGGACAACTTGTATTTGAATGGATGAAGAAGAGATCCCACAAGAAGTGCCCAAAATAAGGGTTTGAAGAAGGGCTCGAGTATAAGGAACAGAACATAAGTAGCCGCTACGCACACGGTGAGTATAAACAGAGCAAAAGCGTTGTAAAATCCATGTTTCATCGGTTTTTCATTGCCCTCTGTTATACCTCCTATGATATTGAAAATATTTTCAAAAGGTGACTGCGCCATGGCTCTTCGCACCCAGTTGTGGGCACACTATAACATAAACTCACACACAATTAAATTTATAAGAAAGAACGAACATTAACATTGTAATTCTAGCAGTTTTAGGAGATGAGATGAGATCATAATCCATAATTTTTCGAAGGAAATTTCTATTTTGAAATTCACAAACGTCAAATGTATGTGGGTTATTTGACGTTTGTTGACTGACATCGTCAATTACTGTCAGGTGTCAACTTAACAAGTAGACTTTGACAAATTGTGTCGTTAAGACACAGAGCCATTTATTTTTCGGACAGTCCACAGAGCATCATCTTAGCCCCATGCAGAACTTGTGTAATTATTACACTAGAAAATTAAATTGAGATTTGACATACCCTATGGTTTTTTCACATAAATATCCCATTGGTGGTCAGATAATTGGACTGATATATTTTTGATACCCATGTACGTTATTTAATTATATTTAAGACCTATTTACAGCATTAAGCAATAAAGAATCTTAAATCTGATAAAATCACTTATCATACCTACTAGCTCTAAGCAAGCTCTAAGCATACTAGCGGATTGCGAGCGTCCGCAAAGCGGTGCGGGCGCCCAACGAACACGCGAGTTGTAGTACCCAAGTACCTATGATTATAATCACACAACCATCTAATCATGAGATCATCGTTACCTTTCAATGGTGCCTAAATTGGTAGTAGGTACTTAAGTACATAGGTTGGTTCCAATTCTGACAGAAAGGCACTAGGCAGCCTTACCTTGCACTGTATTCGAAGGTTATCACGTCCGGTTAGTTAGTTAGCCTGTCTTTCGGTCACCACACCAATCCGATTAGCTACTGACCGCTCCACACATCCCGGACACCTCCCGGACACATCCCGGACACCTCCCGGACACCTCCCGGACACATCCCGGACACCTCTCGGACACCTCTCTCCATCATCCTGGATGCTCTCCATCATCCTGGATGCTCTCCATCATCCTGGACACCTCCTGGACACCTCCTGGATGCTCTCCATCATCCTGGACACCTCCTGGATGCTGTCCATCATCCTGGACACCTCCTGGACACCTCCTGGATGCTCTCCATCATCCTGGACACCTCCTGGACACCTCCTGGACACCTCCTGGATGCTCTCCATCACCCCGGACACCTCCTGGATGCTCTCCATCATCCTGGATGCTCTCCATCATCCTGGATGCTCTCCATCATCCTGGATGCTCTCCATCATCCTGGACACCTCCTGGATGCTCTCCATCATCCTGGACACCTCCTGGACACCTCCTGGATGCTCTCCATCATCCTGGACACCTCCTGGACACCTCCTGGATGCTCTCCATCATCCCGGACACCTCCTGGATGCTCTCCATCATCCCGGACACCTCCTGGATGCTCTCCATCAACCCGGACACCTCCTGGATGCTCTCCATCATCCCGGACACCTCCCGGACACCTCCCGGACACATCCTGGATGCTCTCCATTTTCCTGGACACCTCCTTGATGCTCTCCACCATCCTGGACACCTCCTGGATGCTCTCCATCATCCTGGATGCTCTCCATCATCCTGGATGCTCTCCATCATCCTGGATGCTCTCCATCATCCTGGATGCTCTCCATCATCTTGGATGCTCTCCATCATCCTGGACACCTGGACACCTCCTGGACACCTCCTGGACACCTACTGGACACCTCCTGGACACCTCCTGGATGCTCTCCATCATCCTGGACGCCTCCTGGATGCTCTCCATCATCTTGGACACCTCCTGGATGCTCTCCATCATCCTGGACACCTCCATCATCCTGGACACCTCCTGGATGCTCTCCATCATCCTGGACACCTCCTGGACACCTCCTGGACGCCTCCTGGATGCTCTCCATCATCTTGGACACCTCCATCATCCTGGACACCTCCTGGATGCTCTCCATCATCCTGGACACCTCCTGGACACCTCCTGGACACCTCCTGGATGCTCTCCATCATCCTGGACACCTCCTGGACACCTCCTGGATGCTCTCAAGCATCCTGGATGCTCTCCATCATCCTGGATGCTCTCCATCATCCTGGATGCTCTCCATCATCCTGGATGCTCTCCATCATCCTGGATGCTCTCCATCATCCTGGATGCTCTCCATCATCCTGGATGCTCTCCATCATCCTGGATGCTCTCCATCATCCTGGATGCTCTCCATCATCCTGGACACCTGGAACCTCCTGGACACCTTCTGGACACCTACTGGACACCTCCTGGACACCTCCTGGATGCTCTCCATCATCCTGGACGCCTCCTGGATGCTCTCCATCATCTTGGACACCTCCATCATCCTGGACACCTCCTGGATGCTCTCCATCATCCTGGACACCTCCTGGACACCTCCTGGACACCTCCTGGATGCTCTCCATCATCCTGGACACCTCCTGGACACCTCCTAGATGCTCTCAATCATCCTGGATGCTCTCCATCATCCTGGATGCTCTCCATCATCCTGGATGCTCTCCATCATCCTGGATGCTCTCCATCATCTTGGACACCTCCATCATCCTGGACACCTCCTGGATGCTCTCCATCATCCTGGACACCTCCTGGACACCTCCTGGACACCTCCTGGATGCTCTCCATCATCCTGGACACCTCCTGGACACCTCCTGGATGCTCTCAATCATCCTGGATGCTCTCCATCATCCTGGATGCTCTCCATCATCCTGGATGCTCTCCATCATCCTGGATGCTCTCCATCATCCTGGACACCTCCTGGACACCTCCTGGACACCTCCTGGATGCTCTCCATCATCCTGGACACCTCCTGGACACCTCCTGGATGCTCTCCATCATCCTGGACACCTCCTGGATGCTCTCCATCATCCTGGACACCTCCTGGATGCTTTCCATCATCCTGGACACCTCCTGGATGCTCTCCATCATCCTGGACACCTCCTGGATGCTCTCCATCATCCTGGATACCTCCTGGATGCTCTCCGTCACCCTGGACACCTCCTGGATGCTCTCCATCATCCTGGACACCTCCTGGATGCTCTCCATCATCCTGGACACCTCCTGGATGCTCTCAATCATCCTGGATGCTCTCCGTCATCCTGGATGCTCTCCATCATCCTGGATGCTCTCCATCATCCTGGATGCTCTCCATCATCCTGGATGCTCTCCATCATCCTGGATGCTCTCCATCATCCTGGACACCTGGACACCTCCTGGACACCTCCTGGACACCTACTGGACACCTCCTGGACACCTCCTGGATGCTCTCCATCATCCTGGACGCCTCCTGGATGCTCTCCATCATCCTGGACACCTCCTGGACACCTCCTGGATGCTCTCCATCATCCTGGACACCTCCTGGACACCTCCTGGATGCTCTCCATCATCCTGGACACCTCCTGGACACCTCCTGGATGCTCTCCATCATCCTGGACACCTCCTGGACACCTCCTGGATGCTCTCCATTATCCCGGTCACCTCCCGGACACCTCCCGGACACCTCCCGGACACCTCCCGGACACCTCCTGGATGCTCTCCATTTTCCTGGACACCTCCTTGATGCTCTCCACCATCCTGGACACCTCCTGGATGCTCTCCATCATCCTGGATGCTCTCCATCATCCTGGATGCTCGCCATCACCCTGGATGCTCTCCATCATCCTGGATGCTCTCCATCATCCTGGACACATCCAGGACACCTCCCGGACACATCCCGGACACATCCCGTACACCTCCCGGGCATATCCCGGACACATCCCGGACACCTCCCGGACACATCCCGGACACCTCCCGGAGACATCCCGGACACCTCCCGGACACCTCCCGGACATCTCCCGGACATCTCCCGGACACCTCTCCATCATCCTGGACACCTCCTGGATGCTCTCCATCATCCTGGACACCTCCTGGATGCTCTCCATTATCCTGGACACCTCCTGGATACTCTCCATCATCCTGGACACCTCCTGGATTATCGATTATCTGACTGGATTTTTAGGGAACTGGTGCTTTCATTCTTGATATAATCAATACCATTTTCTATGAGATTTTCAGGTAGTAGAGCTAAACCCTTACATAATCCGACAATTCTTTTTTCTATTTTTTCCTTAATTTTAAGTTTGACTTTGGAATTTTTCCAAATGGCTTTCGATAAATGAGCAAAACATTTTTTTAATATCACTTCCGGGAAAATGTTCATCAAAGCATTGGCAATAGCGATTTCGAAGTCCAAATGGATTTTTTTGGAGTCCAATCAGGTATTTGTGATTTTATCATAGCGAAAAGAGCAGCATACGACTCTTGCTTTTTATCAGACATGAGGGCATAAACAAGTGGTACTACTTTCGTTTCTGATGACGAAGCACCAAGGTCTCCGTGAATTGTAAATAGTTGCTCAAACGGTTGAGGACAACTCTGAAAAGTTCCATCAACGAAGAACTCCTCAGCTTCTCCTAAAAGTTTTCTGCCTTCATTCGAGCAAAAAACAGAAATGCGACAACTTCCATTTAGGTATTCTGCTAAAAGATAACTCGACAACTGTTCTGGTATTTCCACAGACTCTACATTCTTGAAATTTGTCCTTTTGCGACTTGTATACAAAGCTGTTTGTATATTTTTAAGGGGTGGCACCACTGACCTCTATATATACATTATATAGAGGTCAGTGGGTGGCACCGGAAGTACGAAATGTATACCTTTATCTTCCAATTTCTTCTTTTCTTTTCCATATATTTGCGTAATTGGAGTATCAGTAGAAGAAGCTTGTTTCTTCATTTTATTTATCGCTTCGTCGATTTGGTTTTTGGCATAACTGACTTGACAGGAATGATCTTTTCCTTTAATAACTTGTCTTCCCTGCAGAGAAACAAATTGAATAGATATGATTATCCTGGGGGTAAAAATTAGCCAAATGTTCTAGTCCGAGTCATGGTGTATATATAATGTATTATGTTCATCCGAATCCATTAATCCGTCCGTCTCACTATTTCGAATGCAGTGGGTTATGAGACTCAAATAAAAAACAGGTAAACAATAATACATTACTAAATGTTCTATATTATTATCATAGGAGTAACGAGAAACTTATACAGGAGGTAGATTTTTGATTCACCCTAGAATAGGAAAGACAGAAATAGGTCTCCCTCGTGGTCCTACTAATAGGAGAAAATAGTAGGTCCATGAAAAAACGGCTGTCTAGGGGACTTCTTTCGTGAAAATCACTGTAGCAATGCAAATGTTGCAAATGTTAATTTTATAATATAATAGTTTTAAGAAGTGTTTTTGCAATTAGAAGACTGATTTTTTATTCAAAATAATTTTGTTTGTATGTATATTAACCCTGTTGGTAGGAACTATATAGGTAGTTAGTAGGTACAAAGAAGTCGTATAGAAAAAGGTTCTTTTGCTTATTAGTATTACACACTAAAAAAATGTTGTGATCCGTTGGCACTAAATTTAATTCAAAAAAGTAGTTGCAACGGATCTGAGATCCGTTGGGAACTTTTGGTGAGATCAGATGCAATCACAAACGGATCATATGATCAGATGGGAATAACCCATCATCATCATTATTAGCGTATATCAGTCCACAGCTGAACATAAATGAATTTAGAAGAGGTACTTAGTACATACTCTGATGAAATTTCAACAGGTCTGTCTTTTACGGTTCAAAAGTTAAAAAGCTCATACTAAAAACTGAGACAAAAATTCAGGGTTTTTTGTATGGGACCCCTATGGAGCCTTTATCAAAGTCTCCGGTCTTTGTCTATCCGTCCGACCGACTGTCAGAAGGCTGATATAATGAATAAGGTATAGCTAGATAGTGAAACTTTCATGGATTGTGTAGGTACCTATTTCTCTTGCAGTTGCAATAAATGTAAGGTCGTACTAGGTAGTAAATATTTAATAACGACAGCTACCTACTCTTTTAATGTCTTTTGGTACCTACCATCAGATATGGTTAAATAGCTACCGCCTATCTAGGAAGTACCTACTTAAACTATTTTATTATGGTCGGCTTTGTTAAAATATAGGCAGGTGAGGGCGGGGGACGGGGGGGGGTCCAAAGCACCTGACATGTGGATGATTGATCTTTCATTCATTACGTTTTCTATTACTTATTATTATTTATTATCGATAATATTACCTACCTACATTAGAATCTAAGGACCGATTTCATCAACAGCTTCTTAACTGGGTTTAAATATGTATAATACCTATTTAAAATTAAATGTGGAATATATAACAATCATTCGATGTAAATTTGTAGACCTTCATTAGCCTCTAAGTAGATATAACTACACCCACGACAAAGGGTTGTTGAGATCATGTGGATGACAAGTAAATAATAATAAAATTGGAATTATTCATTTATATATTTGTTATATTATTGGACAATGCACACATCTTCATCTAGCCGCTAAGCAGAGCTTGCGTTATGGGCACTAGATAAGTGACAAATGGTGGAAAGATGTTAGTTGACTCACCCATAACGCCTCTCTCTGCCTGCGGGAACGGTAGATCTAATCTTTGAACATGTTGATAACTTGTTCTCTTTCGGATGTATTCGTAAGATCCTCTTTCAAAGGAACTTCGATTATGGCTTTTTCCATAGCTCGCTGAGCGACTTTGAACTGGTAGACCAGCCCTACCGTATACGGTCAGCACCGTAGGTAAATTACCTAACTACTGGTAGGCTGCTATGATTGAAAACATTCGTTTTAAGCCTCTTTTCTCAAAAAAATATCGCCTACGGTTACTATTCAAGGTATTTTTCTCTTCCCATTTCTACGAATCTATACTTTTAAGCCTTAGTATCGCGTTTTGCTGTGTTGTTTTTGGCATCGTCGTTGGTTGCCACCCCAGTAGAGTTTGAAAGAGGCGCAGAAGGTATTCGGTATATTATGTGCACCGAGACAATGCAACCGGCACTATTTCAACAGGCTGGTAATGCTAGACAGCTTTGGTTGTGATCAAGTACTCCCACTCAATCTGCACGATGTTCTGACGAAGCCCTTTCTATGATAATGATGTTGATGTTATTTTCTATTGAAAGACTTAAACGCGATCAACGACTCTGTATGATTGATTTCTTATCAAACAATCAGGCCGGACCTTAGTTAACAATAAAAATGAATTAAGGACTCCTTAATCGCTTCACATACTTACTTATTATATAGTAGGTAGTTACTACCGTAGTAAAAAGAGCCTCTTTTAACTATTCAATCATTAATAGTGACCAAAGCTGTCTTCTGCCACGTTCGTTGTACAATAGTAAAATGTTTTTTAAATGTTGCGTAGCGTTTTGTGGAGTAGCACTGGTGTTAGCTCTAGAAGTGAACGCAAGATTAAATGTTTCATATACACCAGACGAACATGTCAGCGTTAGTATTTGTGTCAGGAATATACTATCACAATTTAAAAGTTTTAAAGCTGATGTTTTATTGATGAATACTCATGATGTTTTAAATAAACATCTGCAAGAGATAAGTAATGGATTACTCCGTTTTAACACAAGGAATCAAACCAGGATGAATAGTGGGATCCGAAACACTATCTACGTGATGAACTTTGAGGATTATAATGATGCAGTACAAGGATTTGAAACTGTGATGAGTGACAAGTATTGGACTCCGGCTTCTTATTATGTTATAATATTAGACATCGATGCAAATTTACCAAAATTGAGTAGTTACTTGACTTCTAAATACGTTTTCAATGTAACTATTCTCAAGAGAGTTAAAACCGAATACGAGATCTATACGTTTTCTATGTCAGCTACTTGCAACAAGCCCCTCTTGGTCAAAGTCAATACTTGCTCAGAGTATAGCAGTGGAAATGAGATTTTTCCTATCATAAATGTCTATAATTTGCGTGGCTGCCGTTTTAAAATACTAGCCCGTAACGTCTTCCCAATGGTTAATGTAGACACCGATCAGAACAAAACCCTCGGATGGGAACTTCAAATATTGTTATTATTTGCAGAACACTATGGGATATATTTTGATATAATTGAATACTATACCAAGACTGATTGGTTTGGGAGACAAGTCAACCTTTACTCCAGTAGCGCCGACATGTTGAGTAAAGTCCGGACCGGAGAAGTAGAAGGAGCTATTGGAGGTTTTTATCTTGGAACTAGGAACTCTCTAAGATTATCGTTCGGCTACCCAATAGTTATTGATCATTTAGTCGCAATCATGCCAAGGGCTGATTTCTTAGAATTTGGACAAGCATTGTTTTTAAAGGGATTTTACAGCATTGTTCTGGTATTTAGTCTCATAATCATCTTTTCTATTTTAGCTTACAATTTAACTCTGTTTCCAACGCGTACAAAAGACCCTATACGACCATTCTTATTAGTTTTTGGATATTTCTTGAACAAAACATTTGTGCGTAGATTTAACGGAGGACTTTCTGAATCATTGGTTTTATCGTGTCTATTATTTACAATTTTTATAGTTCCCTTTTACGTACAAGCCTTTTTGTGTAGTGTTTTAAACTATCCATTGCGGAGTTACGAGCCGCAAAAGCGTGCGGAGATAATAACTGAACGATATCAGCCAGTTATTCCTGAGGAATGGAAGTCAAAATCTATAGAGAAAAAGTACAAATTGAAATATTGTAGCAGTAAATTAAGCTGTTTATCTCAAGTCAAGTACACCCCTGGTAAAGTTTATTACACGTTTATGGAAGAAAATCTATTTGAAGTCTTGAAATGTATGCCAAACCAAGGTGCTTTGAGTGCAAGTTTTTACAAAGTAAATGATGTGTATGCAAAAACTTTCTCGAGTACGGTTTATTACCGACATGGATCAGTTTTAAGTGTGCCTTACGATAAGTTTGTGCATCAATTGGCAGCTAATGGTATTATAGATCACTATAACCGAAATGTGGTTTTTAGGCAGAACTTAAAATGCGCTTATGATAGCAAGTCGATGTACGGACCTCTAGATTTGAGCCAATTGAAACCTGTCTTCTCTGTATTGATTGGTGGATACTTTTTGTCAGCAATTTGTCTTGTTACGGAAGTTTTTGTCAAAAATGTAAAGTTATTTGGTGCTAGATGATGCTGTGTGGATTTTTACAGATAACTTCGGAGAATAGAGGGTCAAATTCGACTCTTTCGATATATAGGTATTTCAAAAAATATCATAAATAGATATTTTAAAAAATAGTATTGAATATTCAGTTGAAATAAGTCGTCAAAAAATACTATTTTCCATCATCTAGTACCCATAACACAAGCTTTGCTTAGCTTGGCGCTATATGATGCTGTGTGGACTTTCCGGAATTATTTATTTATTTATATCAAAAATTAAAAAATATGGTACTAGAAAAATATTTATTTTAAAATGTACAAAGCATTAGATTTGATTTGTTTCTTCTTCGAGACTATGTAGGTCTCTGTTGTAATTTTGAAACCTCAAACAGTGGTGAAAATTTTCGTACAAAAAATTTCTTTTCTTTAAAGTACCTACAGGCGCATGATATTAATTAATTTTTTGATTGACTTTATTCTTAGATATTGCCATTGCTTCTTGCTGTATGTGAACGTGCAAGAAATTTGTTTTAAATATTGTAGTAGCGTCCTAAAACGGAACTTCATGCAAAATTTCAGCTTCTTACCTAGCTCTTGTAATTACAGAGGTCTCTTGATGAGTCATTCAGATTTCTCTTTTTTAAATATAGATTACCTCCCATAATATTTATTACATGTATTTGTTTAAAGTTTTACAGTTTCCAGTTGCATTTTACCTCGATCGTGTTTTATCTCAATGTGTTTTATGTATGTCCGTATTTTATACTATAATTAACGTAATTATTTTTCCTTAGCATTATTGAATTACTCGCTTTCAGGATTTCCTATTTCCTACATATCGTGGAACGTTCATGTAGAACTAATAACTACACTGTTTAGTATACGAGACATTAACTGAGAGCCACCACGTGGGAATGGCAACCCCGTACTCTCGATAAAGATGAAATACGGGACGGGTTACTCAGATTACAGCAATAAATATTGCTGAAAATATGCCACGTATAATGGGCACTCGACCTCCGTTCGTACCCCCGAGATTTCTACCAAATTCATTCAAATAGTTCTAAAAACTATTCTATAACTAACTGTAGGAATTTCGTAGGTACCTAACTAGTTTAAATCTCCTATTATTTATAGCCTCTAGTAAAAAATAATTACGTAATTATGAAAACCAACCTACTTACCATACAGCATGGTAATGCAGCCAGTGTCTTGGGGACGCTTCCGACTGGTATTGACATGGATCAATTAAGCTAACTGCAGACGGTTGCAAACAGTCTAAAGGTAGCTCAATTGATCCAATCATCCATCTCAATTGGTTTTAATTGTAGTTGTAATTTTTTCTATTCCTTGATTGAAATATTATTTGTTCCTAAGATAGAAATCACCGTTTTACATAGACATTGTTTAGAAAACTACTGAGTAAGTTTATATATTTGTTACATTGTGTATCAGTACCTAGATTGTTATTGTAACCCGTAAGATAGAGTCAGTGTTTTAATTGTAGTACTTAATTCGTTTAATATCTCAACCATTTTCAATGCATAGGTACCAATTTAAAACTTTTTTAAATTATCCTATATTTTTAGATAATGGAACGCAATTTTAAGTGCTAAAGCCAATGATATTATAATTAGTAAAATATCATTGGCTAAAGCTAAGATCGATTGTAAATACTAGCTGTATTGGTCGTTTTGTCATTGATTCAAATAAAATATATGTTAAATTAACAAAGTTAAGAACAATTATATTTTGGGAGTAGGTTTATATGAATTTAATTTTGAAATCTACTGTGAATTATTTTAAAATAACTTGTTTTTTATTGGCTTAATTAAAATATGAAATAATATATACATTTTATTTATTCTATATTTAAACACTTATACTTTTTGTATTTATACTTTTGGTTATTTGAAACCATAAACCGAGGTATCTAAAGATATTGAGGTCAATGACCTTAATTTTGAATCACCATTGTACCCAACTATTTCGTTAGGTAGGTACATGTCTACTATACTGTAGGTACCTAATCCTTATGACTAAGTACTTCGATTGCGATAAAGCCGCCGATTGTGCCACTTTAGTTTTAATTAGTATTAAGATGTTCTGATGTTTATAATTTTGATGGTGCAAAAAAGTTATTATCTATCTATCGTACAGGTTGGAAAGGCACACTTTTTAAAGTAGGCAGTCTTTCCCGATCTCCATTTTATAAATTGTTTCTGCATTTTGCTTCTGCATGCTCTAAAATTCGTGCCTACAATCTACCTATGGATGAGCTATGATATTAATTCAAGGAGTAACGCTTGCTTACAAATAATTCAGAATTCGGGAAAGCACTATTTATTTATAAGGGCAAATATTACACTCACATCCTTATTTATATCGAACTAGTCGTACGTCATCGTACGTCATATCAAAACATTACCCTTTACCTATTAAGTCGGCGAATGATTCATTTTAAGTGAATTAGTTCCAAGTTGCATAAAGTATATTGTAGGAAGATTAGAATATGAATAACTGTATACCTAAACTATCATATTTTCCCGTTAACTGAATATAAAACCACATGAGAGCTCTCTCATTCAACATTGCATATTGTGATTCAATAAAGCTTAATTGCTTCATACAATTGCTCTTTAAACAGTCTATTATAGACGTCATTACAGTCAAGATGTTGTCCTACATTGTGACATGTTTAATTCTCTTGAAAACTATTGACAGTCGTGTTATTGTCACGCACGAGACAAGTCCCAGTTTACCGGGATACGAAGGATCACATCATAACGTCATTGAATCCAGGACTGAATCGGTTCCTGAAACGGAAGTTCAAGTTGAAGTGAACAATAATCCAGTGCTCATGGAAGACAGAGGAGGCCTAAGAGGCAGTGTTGAGCATCCGTGTCCGAGTAGCTACATCATGTTTGGTAACTTCTGCGTGCAGGAACTGGAAGACAGGGTTGGTGTTTTAGCCAGCAACAGTGAACATCCATGTCCTCGTAGGTTAACTTTTGTAAATGGTTTTTGTTTGGAAATAGCTGCAGATTATTAACCCAAAATGTGAAAAGATCATAATTTACTTTCATTATTTTTACTTTCATTGTTTTTTTTTTATAACGTGGTATCGTTTTATTTTGTAAAAGTTTACATGGTACTTTTATATTTTGTTAAGAATTTATTATTATTATTTGTTTGTTAATAAAACTTAGTGGTTAAAAATCAAGCAGGTTCTTGAAATAAATTATCTACCATAAATCATAAACATGTATAATTTCTGCGTCTAAATACCAACCAAAGAAAGTAGAAATAATAATTCTAAGTTTATTAATTCAGAGGCGTCTCTTTATAGATAGACAGGAACTATAGTTAGCTAAAGTGCAATTTCGTTCAGCAAACGATCCCCATATTTTTTTATAATGTCGTTGTTAGCCACTCATTATTGGTGGCCCTTGAACAAGGTAGAGTAAAAAATAAAAGTTTTAGTTTTATATGCCCGGTAAAAGCAATGTTCACAACAGTTAATTCTTACAAATCATCGGATCAGTAAGTCATCACAGGAAAACTTGGGTATAAGTTTTTTTGTGATTACTTACGAATACGAAGTCGCTTCTTAAAGGCCTCGTATTGGCTGAAAGCCGAACAGCTATATAGATTGTGGAATGAGAATTCCGGAATACGGAAATCTGCAGATGAACCAAAGTAACCGTCAAGCTCTATAATTTGAGAAAATTTGCGGGCTGAAGTGGGTACGTTTGTCGATAACTGTAAGCGAGTAAATGTTCTCGAGTGGCTACTACAATGCGTGCGAAAAGTCTGCTAGTACCTACCTATAGGAAGACCTGAACTCGTCAAAAAATCCTTACCTATCCTATAATAATTAATCCTATTTGTTACACTAATATATAGGTAATCTTCCTGTTCTTTCACGCAAAAACTACTGAAAGGATCGGACTGAAATTTGGAAAGTTTTAGACCTGGAATAACACATAGGCTACTTTTCCAAAGTTCGTTGATTCACCACTTAGTAGGTACTAAACTCATCAGTCTCAAGTGCATCCACATAATGAAACATTTATTATTATTGTCATCAATCTACAGCGCCAAGTAGGACCAAACCAGTTTAAAATTATTCTTCGATTCATTGAGGAAGTTGACCTCCAAGCTCTTGTTTTACTCGCTGTTCATATAAATGACTTGTTACACCGAGCAACTTCGTATTCTTTGTAACTACTTGGTTTCGTCAACATGTTTGCGTACCTTTTGCTATTTTGCCTCCTTGTAAAGGCCATTGATAACAGTATTATAGTAAGGAATAACATAGTTCAAGTGTCACATTTCGACCCTAGCGCAGTTGAAGATAATTACAATTACATTAGACAAGAAAGGTCGACCAGCCCTAAAAAGACAGCGGTGGATGAAGAAAACCTCGAGAAATTGGCACCTAAAGAACAAGTTATGCCTCCAATTGCGATAGGAACTGCTACAGAGAAACCGAAGGTAGTGGAAGACGAAGAAGAAGAAGATGGCATTGGAGACAGACATAGCATCCGTGTTGGGAACTGTCCAGCCGGGTTTGTCAAGAGAGGAGGATTCTGCTTCAAAGAAACGGCGGACTATTGAATGTGACTATTTAGTAGCTATGGGTTCAACGTGTAACGTTGTGTGGAATTTACATGACTGTGTTATATTGTTATTATGACTTAAACTTTATTTTACCAAAGTAAGTAAGAAAATTAAAATTTTAACATAGAAACCCAAGTTGAGGTAAATTCAGAAAATTAATATCAAATATTGAGGAAAGATTGATTAAAATATTATTAGAGACATTGAAAACGTTTTTATTTAGGTACCATTTCCCTCCTCAAATAGTATTTGGGCGTAACATCACACTCATTATAATAGATATAAAGTATGTAATTATAGTGTGTTAGCCCTTGCACCAACAAACATTTATTTATGATTAACTTTTTAGTTTTAGCATACGTGTTTTCATATGATGTTGTAATAAATTTGGCATGAGAAGAAGCATGACAAGAAGTAACATCTATCCGATCGACGCTTTTACCGATAAAGCCGCCCTATAAACTTTGTATCTTGGAATCTTTGTATAGTAAGTATGCTATACAGCACAATTTTGTATGATTTTTTTTCTGTGTGTGTTTTAAGTATTAATAGTTTTCAATTCTATTCTAACTATTCATCCATCCATATTATAAAAAACATGATAAAAAGGTGAAATTTGAAGTAATATACTTACCTAATGTGAAAAATTGTTTAAATCAGGTCAATGCTATGGTGAGCTCCAGACTAGTTTAAAACTGGTTTCAAATAGGTAGATATTTATCTACCAAAACAAGTTAGGATATCGAGGATACTTCTAAGAGTTGTGCTTCTAAAGTTCCCTTAGAATGCTATTTATGTAGGTACCTATATCAAAGGTTTCCTAACTAGTTTAAATGCGACTTGCATTTAAAACTATACAGGAAACTGTTTATTCACATGTTAAGAATAATAATTTAACTACTTATTTTATGTATACCTATACATAATGGTGGTATCGAGAGTACGTACTAACAACATTAAGATCGGTACTTCGATAAAATCAAAGAGACCAATTTTTTTATTACTTTAATTTTAAGAATCAGAAGTACCTAAACAAGGAACGACACTCACGGGAAGAGATAGTGGTCCAATTCAAACTGGTTCTACATGGCAATGGGCCGGCCATATCTCGCGAGGAACCGATAACGGCGACAATCGTTGGGTAAACGTGTTCTTGAGTGGAGACCGCGAGTCGGCAAACGTTGTGTAGGACGCCCTCAGGTCAGGTGGGATGCCGATCTGCGAAAGACTACTGGCTGATGCTGAATGCGGCAAGCTGAAGACAGGGCACTGTGGCGCTCATTAGGGGAGGCCTATGTCCAGCAGTGGATTAATATAGGTTGATGATGATGATGGTGTCTACATGGCCAAGAATCTTGGGTATTCCTATTCCCTGTGTTGCTTGCTCTGACTTTCTTCTTCTTAAAGCTCCTGATTGGCACGCATCGTCATATCATCGTTTACATGGTTACGTTGTTTTTGATAGCGTTTACACAGCAAGCACGATATACCTACTCAATAATAATAATAATAAATAATGTTGGTCAATCCACACAAGACCATCTAGCCTCAAGCTAAGCACAGCTTATGTTATGTGTACTGGATTACTGATATGCTTAATACATTACATGGATAGATATTTTTGTTTTTTATAAGAACACACCCTGGACCCCAGAAGTAACATTTGCAGATTGTACAACCATTTGTTTCAAGGCAATCATATCAATCATATTCATATTTTTCTTTCTTTCTTGGTTTATAACTATCTTTAGAAAACAGGCCATACTCACACGATTGGTTAGGCTTGTAATAAAGTCATAATATGCGGTAGGTACCTTACTATACTATCTAAAGAGAGTTATAATGAGAAATATTATTTAATGAGAATTACTTTTTTGAATCATGACTCATGATTCAAAAAAGTGATTCTCATTTGGTATGTAGGTTAGGTACTATCTCATGAATACCAGTTTCGTTTTGCACATTTATTTGATTTTCCCTTTATGTAGGTTGGTAAGTATCTAGGTACAAAATGGAGGACAGGAAGACACCATTTCAGTGCCTTCTCCTTCTTCTGTCTTAGTAGAATCCTAGATTAAAAAATACCTAGTACTTTGATTTTATAAGCATATCTTTCTGCCTTTAAATATACGCCCCGCGGCTTCGCCCGAGAACCAGAGTTTTTTTTTCGTACAAATTTCAGTTTATTTCAATTTATTGCACATCCCCTAGGGGTTATTGTGTAAAAACAAAAAATACGTGTTTAATTATTCACTCCATAGCTTATTTATACCGAGTTTTGAGTGAATCGAACCAAGGAAAAATTATTTTCCTTAGAAACTTTACCACCCTATTTAACCCCCTCAGAGGGTAAAATTTCCAAAATTTTAATAGCCTATGTCCTATTCTAGGTTCTAAGCTAAATACGTACCAAATTTCATTAAAAAAACTTAAGTAGTTACAAAGATTACTTATAACAAACATTCACACGGATTTTCCCATCTATTATAATAGTAAGATTGTAAGAAGTAAGATAGAAGTCCTATGCATAAGGAATGAATTTCATTCAAGGAATCACGCTAACGCGCTAGTATAGAGTCTGGGAAATAACTATTTATAAAGGTAAATATTGCTTGCACTTAACATCCTTATTTGGATTGAATTAATAGTAGGTACGTCATAATCACAGGGCTCGTTTAGAACAACATTCCATGCGTTGGCTGATGATTCATTTTAGGACCTTTGTAATAACCAAGTTACATAAAGTGTCTTATTGGGTAAAAATGACGACGGATGAAACCCATGAATGTGTATTGACTACTTCCATTTTCCCGTTAACGGCTATAAAATCCCAGGGCAGCTTCGTTATTCTACATTCCTTCTTGCCACTTTAAACAGACTGTTACCAATATCTCTTTGACATGTTTGCGTATTTATTGCTATTTTGCCTCTTGGTAAAGGCTATCGATAATAGTGTTTTAAGAGATCACAGGGTTCAACAGTTGGAGTTTGACCCTAGCGCAGTTGAAGATAATTACAATTACATTAGACAAGAAAGGTTTACCAGTCCTAAAATGACGGCGGCGGGTGAAGAAAACATCTCGAAACTGACATCGAGGTCTGAAGAACAAGTTAAGCTTCCAATTGCGACAGAGAATCCAAAGGTAGAGGAAGACGAAGAAGAAGATGGCATTGGAGACAGGCATAGCATCCGTGGTGGGAACTGTCCAGCCGGGTTTGTCAAGAGAGGAGGATTCTGCTTCGAAGATACGGCGGACTATTGAGTGTTAATTTCGTGTTACGTTTTGTAGAAGGTTATTGAAAATAACCTCTCATAAGTCAAATTCAACGAGGCTCGGTTTTAAAAAAAAAAATCCGAGCGACTGGTTGATGCGACGCGTGACCCGAGAGCTGGTGAGTATCTGGCTCAGCGCATCAGCATTGCCATACAGTGGTAATGCAGCCAGTGTCTTTGGAACGCTTCCGACTGGTGTTGACTTGGATCAATTGAACTACCTTTAAACTGTTTGCAACCCTCTGCAGTTAGCTCAATGGTTTAATTGTATATAGTTTAATTTTTTTCTATTCCATGATTGTAATTTTCGTTGTAAATACAGATTGTTTTAGTCAAATTTTACAATGTTATAATTTAAATATTATTTTACCGAAGTAAGTTAGAAAAATAGAAAAATAAGTACCTAAAACTGTTTGCAACCGTCTGCAGTTAGCTCAATGGTTTCAATTGTAAATACTAGTTGTAATTTTTCTATTCCTTGCTTGTAATTTTCGTTGTTAATGAAGTATTATCCTTGAAAAATACAATTTAAACATAGAAACTAATAAGAACTTAACAGATCAGGTAGAAGCATAAAATAAACAAAATAATGTGAGAAGATTGATTAAAATATTTTATACTGAAAATGATATTTATTTCGTTTCCATTTCCCGTCGCAAATAATGTTTGGGTGTAACATAACACTCATTACAATAAAATCTACATCTAGTTTTAGCTTTTATATGGCTTTGCTTCTATGAAAACGTCAAAGATTACTCGTAAAATTTCTAACCCATGGGAACAGTTTGATGGCTAATAAGGCCATGAATGACGAATGTGTTATTCCAGGTCTGGACTTAGCTAAATATATTCAGCCGTTTTGGCATGAAGAAGTAACAGACATCCATTCTTAAGGCGCAAACAGCAAGTGGCGCCCACATAGGTAAGTATATTGTTTAAAACAGTTAAATACAATGCTGAACTCTAGACTAGTTTAAAAATGGTTTCAAATACCAAGTTTACCTAGTTTAAGCAAGTTAAGTAATAGAGAATACCTTATTTGTTATCTAACTAAGAGTAATGTTTATGTATATCAATCACTTCTAGTTTAAACTAGTTTAAATGCAATTTGTTGCAGGAAATTATTTGTTCACACGTCAGGAATGCTAATTAAAGTTAACGCAAAATGGTGGTATCCCTCAAACCTACGAAGATTTATTAAGTCAAAATAGATTCCTATAAGTAGAGTGCGTGTGTAATTTTTAAAATCATTAAGTTCTGCTTAGGAATCTATTTTGATGTGATTTATTGCTGTCATTTTTAGGGTTCCGTAGTAAACAAGGAACCATCATGCCGGGTCTTAGCTCAGAAATTAAATAAATAAATAATGCTGGATAATCCACTCAGCACCAGCTAGCCCCAAAGTAAGCTACTCAAAGCTTGTGTTATTGGTGCTAGATAACTAATATATTTAATACTTTATATACATAGATAGATATTTTTATTATGAAACACCCAGACCAACTGCACAAATTTCTGCAGATCGTACACAAATTGGTTCCGAGGCGGGAATCGAACCCGCAACCACTTGCGTCGCAGGCGGACTCTCGCCCGCTACGCCACTGAGATTGATGAGTCTTTAGATCTCAATTATAAGAAGTAAGAGCTGTCAATTCCCATATTATAAATTTGAAAGTTTGTGAGTGTGTATGTATATAAATGTTTGATATTACGTATCTCCGTAACTGGTAAACTGGTTTTGATGAAACTTGAAATATCTCTAGAGGTAGATTCTGGATCAAGTTATAAAATCTTTCATAGAACTATTTTGTCCAAAAATTTTAATTTTAATTTACTCTTTTCCAATTTTGTACTTTATAGTAAGTCTGATTTCATCAGACCATCTTGCTAGGGGTCTGCCAATTTTTTATTTTGCCCTGAGGGCCATAAGGTGATTACAGCGGCCCACCATTCCTTGACATTCAGACTATGTGTTCGGTCTCATTTCATTTTAGTTGCGTATTGTAGAGCGTCAATAAATTTCGTTTCAGATTTCACTAGAGTGTCTATGTATATTACTTTGTCTTTCAACTTAATTTTTATTGTGTTGAGTTCAATTGCTTATATTACTTATATTAGTAGGAGGAATACCTACAAGCAAAGCTGCACTTTGTTCAGCACTAAGGCATCAGTCCTTGTAAAATATTATGAGTCTCGAGCGAAATTTTCAAGAAAATAGGTACGTACCACTAACTGGGTTTTGCCAGTCGTTTCAATTGTGACGTATTGGGGTTATTCGCATTACCTTCGTGAGCGTTCGGCTCTAGGTGAAGCATGAATGCTTTCTAAAGATATCTAAATACGAATTTCCATCTAAATAAAACCTCTACCTTGCTCAATTTTCTCCTGCTGGTAGGTACAAAAAAACTCAATATTGCAACCAATTTAGATAAAGGAGAAGGTATCGATTTGACCGTGTTTTTCTATTTTGATGATATATTTTTTTTTCGAAAGCTGGTGCTTCTCGTGCAGTTGGTACTACGTAGGCATATACATTTGTTCAAGAACTGGCCAGTATGATTCTTCATAATGAATTTATTTGAAGTCGGTTATTAGTTTTGTCATTCGTTCAAAAGAAAAATAGAGCACGCACATGCATTTTGGATGGTTGTTTTATTATTATCCTTATAGATAAATTAAAGATAAGTCGATTAAAAAATAATAAATCCATCCTTGTTTTGAGGAAAGGTTTAATTCAAAACTTGTCTTTTTCCAACTTTCTAAAATCATAGAATAACTTTATATCATAGAACAACTCACAAGACAATGCTTTCATTCTTCCGAAAATTTCGCATTCGACGTTCAAAATAAGTTTTGTCTATACTTATTTTAATGCCGACGACGCCCGACTGGCGTAGATGAGCAAAGAGTAGAGAACTTCACAGATTCTATTTTTAAATTATCAATCGTCTCACACAGTGGTGAGTGGTGATACTCATACTCGTACAGCACCCATGCTGTTCGAGTATGAGTATCGCATTAATACCAACTCAGTAACTCTAACAATAGATGCGTATTTTAAAACAAATTCTTATCGTTATTCCACCGTAGTTTGGAACGTTTCTTGGCGTCGCATCAAATTTTTCACAAACAATTAATAGCTTTCTTCTCATTAGCTAAATATAAAAACGATTAACATGTCCATGGATTAAAGACAGATAGACAGTGCACCTGTTCAATTTTGACATTGACGAGACGAATTTTATTACCTGCATGCTTTTGAATTCACTTTTTGAAGAATATTTTCACTTGGGAATTTGAAGTTCAACTTAACTTCTTGTAGCTCTGGTTGCATTTGGTTTGATGTAATTTTGCCAATGACAGTCTTATAATAACACCACAAGCTTTGGTATATCTTGATACTACTGGGTCATAATGGCTCTTGTCGTCATAAAAATATTTATTCTTCTAAAGCCCAACTTGAAAGTTATTTTCTTCAATGGAGGAACGATAGAGACCATCGATAATCAAAAAACTATAATTAAAACATTTTGAAATGTTAAGTACGTAAAGTTCTTATTAAATTGGCCCCTCCTTCCACTTAGATCCACAGTCTTGATCCACATATAGATCCGAGGATACTTTTTTTTCCTCTTTAATCCACTGGTGGATCATTAGATACTTTTGTTTCCCCTTAAATCCACTGGTGGATCATTGGATACTTTGGTTTCCTCTTAAATCTACTGGTGGATCATTGGATACTTTTGTTTCCTCTTAAATCCACTGGTGGATCATTGGATACTTTTCCCCCTAATTAAAATAATAAATAAATAATGCTGGACAATTCACACAGCATTATCTAGCCCCAAGCTAAGCAGAGCTTGTGTTATGGGTGCTAGATAACTGATATACATAATATAATACAATACATAGATAGATATTTTTTATTATACATATAAACGACCAGAACACCCTGAACAAATGTCTGCAGATCGTACACACATTTGTCCCGAGGCGGGAATCGAACCCGCAACCTCCTGCGACGCAGGCGGACCTTCGTCCACCGCGCCACGGAGGTCGTCTAATTCTTATTCCCAATAATAAAAACCTTCGAGCACTGGTTTAATGCTCGAAGATAAAAACGGTTGGAAGTAGGTATATTATATCTTTACATTTTTCTATTTTATCTAATGAGTTCTTATACTCATAATAATGATCAATCCTTCTTTCTACTCGACGACAATCTGTAGTGCTACTACTTGAAGTTGCTTGTCATATTGACACAGTCTTTGTCAATTTGGTCTTAAAATTGATTTATTTTAATAAAAATATTAAAATATACATATATATTAACTTAAAAATGAATGAAATTAAATATATTAATAACAGAGGAGTGGTTATGCTGCATTCTGGATATCAGTACCATAAAAAAAGGAGTTTTAAAAATGGTTCAGTAATATGGCGATGTTCAAAATGGAGAAAATTTAAATGCAATGGAACATTGAATCTCAAAGTAAGTCATATCACTCATTGATACTTATCTCGTACCTACTCGTTTTGAGAAATAAATAGTTTATTATTATTAATTACATTTACAGGATGGCGCCATTATTAAACAAACAAAACACGTATCACACTGCACTGAAAACCAGAATGAGATCGAGAAAAAAATTATATTACACGAGCTAAGAGAAAAAGTTATAAATGAAGAATGTCGTCCTATACCCAGCATTTATCAAGAATGTCTAACAAACGCCGAAGACAAAGGGATAAATTTAGTTTGCACTTTACCAAAACTTGATTCTATTAAATCAGGGTTATATAAATTACGAAACAAAAAATGGAATGTTAATAAGACATGTTTTACGAACATTTCAGAAGTTGAAATACCACCATCTTTGTCGGATTTTGTTCTTGCAGATTATTTCTGCAACGATAATCGTATAATAATCTTTTGTTTGCCAGAAACTTTAACTATCCTACCTAAAATGAAACACATTTTCTGTGACGGAACATTTATGAGTTGCCCTCCGCCCTTCGGACAATTGTATGTATTATGTTCTGATATAGATAGCACTACAGATACAAATAATGTCGTTCCGCTATTATTTGCGTTAATGACGAACAAAAAAAAGGATTCATATTTCACTTTATTTGAAATGATTAAAAGCCAAGTACCTGTATTTAAACCAAATAAATTCACTTTAGATTTTGAACAAGCAACTATCACAGCAATAAGTGAAGTCTTTCCTTGTGCCGAAATAAAAGGTTGCTATTACCATTTTGTTAAAAATATATGGAAACATGGAAAAGAGATGAAACTTTTGAAAACAAAACGTGGAAAACGAATAGTTGCACTCTGTGCCTCCTTACCACTAACACCAGAATCTTATCTAGCTGACGGATGGATATATATATGTACAGAAATCGCAAGAAATGATTGCCCAAAACTCATACAATTTCAAAAGTATATGAAAAGGTTTTGGTTCAAAAGCAAATTTTTCACACAGATGTGGGCAATCGCAAAAGAACGGCATCGTACCAATAACTGTATCGAAGGTTTTAATAGAAAACTAAACAAGAAATTGGGAAAAAAATATTGTAACTTAGTAAATTTTTTATGCATATTAAAACAGGAGGCAAAATATAACTTTTTGCGCATAAAAGAAAATATTGTAAATAAGAGAAAAAAATCAAACATTGATAATGATAATTTTATTTTAGAATGTCAAAACCAGTTAATATCAGGAGAAATCACAGTTGCACACTTCTTAGAACAAGTGAAGTAAAAATATTTTTTTTTGTTTATTTTTGTTGATTAATGATTTTTTTTCATTTTTATTTAACAGAAGAATTATTATTTATTTTAAAATTTTAATACAAAATTACACTTCTGTTTATCAAGTACGGAATTAAAAGTTGTGTATTTTGGTCTATTCATATATCTAAGCTTTGTCAGGATAAACTTAACAGTGAAAATTTCGTTTATCTATTTTTATTTTTATTTAACAATTAAGTTGTTTACATTTAAGTGAAGAGAAGAGAACTTTACGTTTATTTTTGTAATTTATAATTTTAATAATTAAATTTTTTTGTTTGATTTATGTTTAATTTTTTCGCTCCTTGCCCGTGGTCCAGTTGAGCTGGTCCCGTTGACTGGACCACGGAAAAATATTTTTTCGGTGGTCCAGTCAACTGTACCACGGAAGAATTATTTTTTCGGTGGTCCCGTTGACTGGACCACGGAATGAAAAAATAAAATTTTAAGTGGTCCAGTCAACGGGACCACGGAAAATATATTTCACGTGCGTCTACTTGTCACCAAACGTTAAATGTGACACTAAATGTCAAAATTTGGAAAGGTATTATTCAAAAAGACTTGTGTGACAGCACGAGTGGGGTCGTATTGCAACGCAATGCAACCACCATCACACTGAAAGGCGAGCGAATTAGCTGTCATTTTGACATTAACTGTCAATTTTAACGTTAGGTGTCAAATTTGATATAAGTGTCCATTTGTTCTTATCTTATGCAATTCCTTACACATAATCACACAAAATGAGTGGTCCAGTTAACTGTACCAGCGAAGATATTTTTTATCGGTGGTCCAGTTATCCAATGAACTGGACCACGGAATGAAAGAATCTTCCGTGGTACAGTTAACTGGACTACGGAAAAAAAGTTTTTCCGTGGTCCAGTCAACGGGACCACGGGCAAGGAGCGAATTTTTTAATGAACAATATATTTTTTTTATTCTTTTTTAGCCCTCCTTCCACCTAGATCCCACTGTGGATCGAAGTGGCATAGAAATATATTAAATATTTTTAGATCCCCTTCATTGTGGATTCAAGTGGAACAGAAAAAAAATTGTAATTTTAGATCCTCTTGATTGTGGATTCAAGTGGAATAGAAAAGAAATAGTAATTTTAGATCCCCTCATAGGTGGATTGAAGAGGAAAAAAAAGTATCCTCGGATCTACATGTGGATCAAGACTGTGGATCTAAGTGGAAGGAGGGAAATTGGCCTTGGAATTCGTTATTACCATATGTTTTCATACGTCGCCTGAAAGTCCACTTTTTCTATCTTAATTTTTTCTAGTAGTTGCCCTTCACGTCCTATTTTCACAGGATACATTGATGATCACTTACAATGATCCCGAAATGGTCTTGTTGACCAGTTGTTGACCAATTTTAGTAGAAACCATTTAAAAATGCATTATACATACGTATATATATAAATATATACATAAGTATTTCGGATTAAAATAGGTTTGTTTAGCGATAAGGCAAGTAATTTTTCATAACTCAGTGAAAGTAATTTTACTTATTTTTTAAATACAGATTTTCTTTCTAATAATTCTGCCGGCAAAATTAGGGGAACAAAGTTAAAAAAATCGAAATATTCTTTTTCTTTTGATTTTCTGTTTTGTTTGTTGTTTTTTTAATTATAATTATGAATCAATATGACTATTTATGAGATTACTAACCCAATATGGATCCTAGTTATCCGAAATAAAGAGATTTTATTTTATTTTATTTATTATTTAATAGGAAATCATGTTATTTATATACCTCATGTATATAAATAACATGATTTCATATAGAAAGTCCTTCAATTAAAGGAAAAAATAACAAAAAAATAACACATTTTCGAAATTAGGCTTAACAAATTGAATGCAGTTTCTTTTTCAAAAGTCGTCATTATTAAAAAAATATGAATATCGCGTATTGCTTCCACGGGCTCTGAATGCGTTTTCCCATTCCTCCAATGATGCCATCAATTATTTCTTTAGTCAAATTCTCCCACTCTTCGTGAATTTTTGTACTTGCCCTCTTTGTCCCACGGCTGTAGAAGACACTGTATAACTTCATTCCAGCTTAAAACGACTTTGAGGTAATTGGGAATACCTACCTATACGCAGTATTAAAGCGTCATTAAAAAGAAACCCTAGAAAGTAAATAAGTACTAAGCCTATCTTTAGAAAACCCAACCCTTTTCAAAATTCCGAACAAATTACACAAAATGTTACAGAAGAAAAGAGGGTGAAAAAATACAAAAGCTTATACCTACTGCTCCATTGTTACATCAAGGAGATTCAAAAAGTGAAGACAATTAATTACGCAGACGCATTATTATTTACGGTGAATGATAAAATTGTTTTATTAGGGTAAACAATGAGCGTCTTTGTTTGGTAACATTGCAGTGTGTTTGTGCGGACAGTTGGTATCCCATTTGTCAATTGATTCCCGATATAATGAAGGGTACATCGTTACATTGGACCTTCAGGGGCGGGCGCCATTTCGGATCTCCTAGTGGTGTGAGGAGGGGGGAGGGGGCAATGCGTGCGCATTTACGTTGCGTGAGTTTCTCTTTCTCTAACTTCTCTCGCACAGCCTTTGGGTCACAGAATGAACAAGCGTTACTATGTGCTGTGTGTTTGATTAGATTTCCAACGCCGTGTGACTCTTGTTTATATTGGATTTGAAGCTACTTTAAATTAATTCATTATTACACCTTCGACAGGTACTAAGCAATTTTGTGTGTAGATATGGAGGTATATTTTAAACCTGAGGTTAGGAAGAAAGAAATGAGAGATTGTTGTTTACGATCTAGATCCCTATCTTTATATAAGCATACTATGTTAAAAAAATGCTGACGATAACAGCGTATTAATTGTATTAAAACTTTTCTTCTCCGAAGTTGAGTTTCAATCAACCCAGAAACCACTGACACAAATGAGATTTCATTCAAACTCCAGACGTAAACAAATTTTAAACTTTTTAACGACATACCAAATTCAGCAGATTCTATTAGAGCGGTGAGAGATCATAAAATCGCCCGTGTGGAGGCGCCCTAAAGAGAGTTTTCCACAACTCACAAACACGAAATCGGCGCTTGTACTCACGCAACTTTTCACGCACACACGCCTGCGTAGCAAAATAAAGCACCCGAATGGGGGCGGTGCTTTCTAAATAGCTCTGGTCTCTCTCTCACGCGGTTCCCTGTCCCATTTCAACAGGTTTCGCTTTTCAGCAGTTGCAGTAGTAGAACGCGTGCCTCTAGTAACAGAGCACCAACAGTGCGAGCATGGTGCGCGCACACCTCGCGTCCGAACACGACACAGTTTCACTGACAGCTCCGACTTCACCTGACATTCACGGTGTCCTTTGAACTCTACCGAATTTTAGTGAAACGGATATATTTATCTATCTATTTATAAATATATGATCTTTAAAGCGATGTGTGTTCAGTATTCTGTAGACAGTGGGCGAGGGAAATTCGCGTTCCCGCGTAAATGAGTTCTACTTCTCGTGGGGATGAACAACAAACTTTATTGTGCCAAAACTAACGAATAAACTGTGCAAGCATGTTTGTTTACCGCGGCCGCGAGCTTTCGCTGGTGTTTCGGTGAACTTGGATGGAAAATACAGTTTGTAAGACGTGCAAAGCTGACAAGATGTGAATCTCTAAAATGTTTACCTCTTCTGTGTTGTGAATAACTTAGCTAAGTGTAACTTAATTTGGAGCGATGTAGTTCCTTGGAGGACGGTTCGGGACTGGTAGAAGTATGGTTGTGAATTAGTAACGAAAGAAAAGATAAATCGCTCACGAATAGCTTCTGGTTGTAAAATTTCTTCATGTTGTGATTAAAGTTAAATATTATATTAAATGCCTAGTGAATGTACAGTGTTATTTACAGTTTCGATTACAAACGTTGATATAAAGGTTGTCTCGTACTCGCAGCCCGTTCCTCGATAATTTCCCTGGAGGTTGTGAATTCTAGTATAAACAAACTGGAAAAGGCAAAAACTGGAAAACATTCGTATTCAGATGTGATACAAACGCATGTTTACTGTTCGAGTGAATGTACTTGGACTTATTGTGTTTGTGCTCCACATCAAAGGAATTTCAACTCATAATTTAGCAAGGTAAGTTCACGGTTTACACTGTGTAACTATTTAAAATCTATGTACTTCTCATTATTGGAAACTCTCTGGTGTAGTCTGATAATTCGCATACTTTCAAGATGGTCTTGCAAACTTAATAATTTACAAACTGTTACTAAAATCATATATTTTGACTGACTTTTACTATTTTTTTAATAACGACTGTTTCATTATTCCAATTAATTTAGTTCTCGTGTAAGAAACATAATTGTCTTTACGAGAAATAATGTTCTTTAAACTTTAAATCAAATACGAAAAACGTTTTTATAAAAATCATAGAATAGAATATTAAAAAACACATTTTTTTAAAAATAATTAATAGATTTAACATGAATTTTAGCATTTTTTTGAAAATAATCCAGCGTAGGCTGTCTCCGTAGACCCGCTACGAACGTGCTACGAAAAAATAAGCACAAAAATCAAGTATTTTAGTTTTGTTAAAAGTTTTGTCTACTTAGTAGGTAATGATACTACATCTCTACTGTAAGTAAATAAGACAGGCAATAGTCCGATTCTGTACAACTTTAGCCATCACCGAAAGTAGCACAAGAAAAGTTTAAATGGAACTCAATAGCGCCGGAAAAATCGTTCACATAAATCGTAGACACCAAACATGTCCCAGACTCGGAGACAATAGAAGGTCGCCGTTGTATCATACCGATAGAATTCGCCTTGGCAGTTATAGTACATTACTGCTAGGAGATTTGGCTCACAGACAACTGTTAAGCCATCGGCCGTCCGAGGCGGAACATAACGACTGCTCGGAGCGGACCAAACTCGCTCGCGTTCAGAGACAGCTTGTTTACTTCGTCATTAGGCGGTTATTCTAAAGGTTATGTAATTATAGTGCGTAAACCCACGGCCACATGGGTATGCAAATACGGACGTGATGATGAGGTAGTAACAGTTATTTGAAGGTAATATTTCCAAAGCAAAGGTACTTATAACTGTCCATATGCCATCAAAAGTGGTCTAGGTTTCACCCGTGGTTTTTAATCTAAGGGAATTTTTAGATAGTTCGAAGGAAAAGTATTTAAATGGGGAACTCGAATTGTCATTAGTAGCCTGCAGTTTTATAATCACGGAGGAAACAATAACAATTCGTTAATTAATCAAAACAACAACACAACCGCTCACAATAATACTTAAAACCTAAACCCGTATGGTAATTCTATGAAGTTAAATAATTACTTAAAAATTTGCGTCTTATACTTTTGGGGTATTCTTATTGGGAGATTCTTTTTAAATTATAAATATATATATATATATACATAGAAAAATAGACGAATTAGCTTTCCTGTTTGAGCTGTGAATAGTTTGCATCCATATCACGAGTATTTTATGCTGACAATAGCGAGCGCAAATGGTAATAGCGCTGCCAACTGGCTTTTGATGGGGATCAGATTATGTAGGCGGCACCCGTTAAGGCAATCCGTATTGTTGAACCAAAAACAGGTATATTTTGGTTTACACCCCAGTACTCCATAAAATTCCTGCAAGCACCCACTTAGCGGCTTCGAGTAATGTCTTTCTAAATTGAAAAGAAAATAAAACAAACCTCATATCCGCCAATGAAAATAACTGAGTTATTTCATTTCTCAAGGTTCTCTGACGGAAAGAATCGCGTCTAAAATAGATGCGTTCCGTGGATTCGTCACCAGTGGCTGTCATTTCTTTTGTCGTATCCTTCCTAATATTTTCAACCAACTCAAAAAAAAGAGGAGTTTCTCAATACGACTGTGTTTTTTATGAGCACCTTACTGACTTTTTTCTGTTTGAACCGAATCGGATGATTATTTTGATTTTTTTGATGAATAGTGCTCTTCATGTGGTTCTATAAAAAAAAATCAAGATCTGTTTGTAGGTGATAAAGTTGATTTTTGGGTAAACTATGTACATACTTTTTATGATAATGTTTAATTTGAGTGCTAGAGCTTTTAATTTAGATCTATACAAATTAAATCAAGATCAAACCATTACTTTTGTATTACATTGATTTCGACTACATTGATGATGTTGAGTTTTTCATTTTGAGTTTAAATAATTTAGAAGTCGGTTAAAATTTTTTTAGCCGTATTTTTTCTTCCATCTTGATACCGAATACATAACTGAATAAAAACTTAAATAAACCTTAGAACTTTAAAATTTAAATGTCCGTCATAGTTGTCTGAAAATAAAACTAATGATAGCAACACAAAAATGTCTTAAATCATGTCTATTTCAAACACATGAGACATTTACACATTATAATTTTAACATTTTGTTGTAGAAAATAAAAACTGGAAGATGGCCCAACTGGTTTACGCTTTTTTTGCGTAGACTTTTAGCAATAGATTCATTCAAATGGTTCTCAGCCTAAGCCTTGTAAAGATATATTAGATAAAGACTTTACATAGAAGAGAATATTTGTCGAATTGGTGAAGATTTGTCCAATGTCCATATTTTGTAGATTATGGAGGTCTATTTTCGTAAGATTCTGTAAAATGGTTTTTATTACTTATCAATTTTGTAGAATCTATATGATTCGGTATTTTATTTTAACCTGACCGACAACCGTTGGGTAAACGTGTTCTTGAGCGGGGACTGCGACTCGGCAATCGTGGTGTAGGACCAGCCAGGTGAAATGACGATATGCGAAATACTGCAGGCAGATGCTGGATACGGCAAGCTGAAGACAGGTCGCTACGGCGCTTATTAGGGAGGCCTATGTCCAGCAGTGGGCTAATGTAGGTTGATGATGATGATATAATTTTCCTACAATATCACAACTAGGTCCCAGCTCAAAACTGTTGGTGTACGTACGTACGATGTGCATCGATATACCTATAGATAGATGGTCGAGTTTCAAAGTCCAATCGGTACAATTTCAAATACATACATATTTTATCGTGATAGTTTTGTGCGTCCAGCTAGCTAGTTAAGTCAATAAAAACATAAAAAAGCAACTGCGATGATCGACGGAGTATGAATATGGATGTAATGGTTTATTTATACATTTTGCCTACAAACTGTGATGTCACATTCAGTATAGTTCGTGGGTAAACTATTTGATATGTGGGTGATTCTACGAAATCTCGTTTTTTGTCTGACTTCTGTGGCACATTTTTTTTTGTTGAAATTGCACATCATGATCGTATATTCTAAATAAAGATTTAATTTTGAATTTTTTGGTAGTGAAGGGAACTTTATTGGCTTTATGGTTACGGAGTTATTCAATTTTAAAAATATGGTGTCCACGGAAATCAGAATTTATATCACCAAAATCAAATATGGGTTTGTTTATCGATAAAAATATGTGTTTTCGGTAGTAAGTAGATTATTAAGCTAAGGACCAATTATTTGACGTTTGTAGTTTTAATCAGTTTTTACAAAAACACCTTCAAATCATAACTGTAAATACAAGTAACTTTTTACAAAAATCACACTAACAATGTTTATTTTTGTATTAAAAATATTATAATTATTCATTTTGTATTTATTATAAACTTTAATCCTAAAAAACATCATAAAAACTGTAAAAAAATATTATTGAGATGTTAATGAACCCGCAAAATCCACGGAAATCACACCACGGAAATCAAAAAATATAACAAAATCTTAGAAATTTTCTTAATTTGCTGGTTTATTTTACATTGAAATAAGCAGTCGAAATTAGGAACACAAAAGGCATGAATTATCATCATTAATAAAACAATAGGATTAGCATAAACAAATTTATAGTCGACATGGTAATCAGAATTTCTAGATACCAAGCCACGGAAAGTGATTACGTACTGAAATAACAGAGTGACGTGGAGACTTACACACTTGTTGTACACACTGGGGCGTGACTGATAGTTTCTCTCGATCTAACAACAATTTACGCAGATGTTAAAGTATAGCATTTATGAATGAATTAGTGCGCACCAGGGGAATCAGAGCTAAACGACGGACGCGAAGTTATCTCGTTGTAACTTGTCAAATAAAGCTTAGTTTTGCGTAGTAATAGCGTCAAATAAGCAAGTAACTATCTGGGTTATTGTGAACCTATGTAAATTAGTACTAGTGTTTTCAGAAAATGATATAAAAATTTATTAACACAGGAACTTGAGGTCCGGACGCACCACGGAAGTCAGAATTTCCAAGGATTTTATTTATTTTTACTTATTTAAAATAAGATTATTAAAAAACTAAAAAAGGCCCCCCCTATTATCTTTGTCTAATCTATTATCATAAAAAAAATCAAAGGGCTAGGGATACTTTTTGTATGATTTTTCGAGCCGGACATGATTTTTCCCACCCCGGGAGAATCACCCATGTATAGGTCACAGTCACAATGCATACAGTCGCTAAGTTTAGGTGGTTTAGGTGGAAGTACCCCTTTTTCCGTATTTGGACTATATTTAGACCATTATGCGTACATAGACTGTGTGTACCCACAATAGACACACAGTCACACCAGCATAAATGAAGAATGTAACTGCTTCACGAGGTCAGTTACTAAGTAGCGTAGAATTTGGACCAGAAGAACTAACGTAGCCCTACGCTCGTCTTCAACTATATAATAACTAGCTGCGCCCCGCAGCCGTCGCCCGCGGGGTAATTTATTTATTTGTCAAATATTATATTTTTATACATAATATGCTATTCCTGACGAAGACAAATCCAAAAACACAAAAATCATAAAAATCGGTCCAGCCGTTCTCGAGTTATAAGTGTTGTAACAAACACGACTTTCTTTTATATATATATTTGTCAAATATTATATTTTTATACATAATATGCTATTCCCGACGAAGACAAATCCAAAAACACAAAAATCATAAAAATCGGTCCAGCCGTTCTCGAGTGTTGTAACAAACACGACTTTCTTTTATATATATAGATAGATTTAAAAAAAATCCGACTTTACTTTCGCTTCACTTCAATCTTTTGATCGAAGCCTTCATTTATGAGAGTTCGAGGTCGTGTTACAAAACTATTTTAGCATTGATAACGACACATTCAAGAAGACGAGGAAGCACAATGATAATTTCATTTCAGTTTGTTATTGATTCACCTGCAAGCTATTACTGAAGCAATCAACGTCTCTATAACGATGCTGCATGAAGCTTTAATTTCCCGGTTTTTAAAGTATTTGGCCGCCAATGAGATTTGGTTTTCCTAAATGTTATTTTAAAATTAAAGTCATTAAAATCGTAAATAGATGTGACACATTTGCAAAGTCTGTGAGACTCTCCAGTTGCTCATTATTTAAAAAATAGTTTGCTTTTTCTTCGAGGTAAAGTTTTTCACGATCGCCTTCTTTGTTAAGTTTAACTGCTACCATCACTGTTAATTGTAGGTATTATTGAGATTTCTAATAAGATTTTGCTATCGCTTATAATACTATAATTTTATATTGCGTTCATTCATTCCGTCTCATTATTTGAATTTATTTTCATGACGCATTGCGGTTTCACCTGCAAATTGCACATCCCACCTCCATCACGAGAGCAAATTTGGACTCGTAAATTAAGTTTATATCCTAGGTTATGAAAATTACTCCACGGACAAAATGTGGCCGCAGTTCTCTAGTGTTGTTCTCTTGTTACATAGCAAAAAAGCAAGATTTTTTCTAAATTTTCCCAGGATATTTTGTCCACCAAGCCAGGTGCGCTAAACATATCACCATGTCAAGCTCTTGCCTGATCCAATTTTGGTGGTTCTGGTGCCGACAGACAAGTGTTTTTATGACAATAGAGTGAGAGTTTGAAGGTAGAGCCCCAATGGCCTAGTTTCTGTTCTTTTCGTCGCTAATGATGGCGGCGGCGGCGGCGTGCTCGCGAACTTGGGAATATTAAAATGAGCAAGTACTTGTTTGGGCCATAAAACTGGCGTGGTTTGGGACCGGAGACTCTTTACGTTATATGCCGCAGTTTGAAAATAAATCAAGGCGCATTTTCAAGGATTTTTGTAATAAAATATGAGGCTAGAAAGTACCAAGCTACTTTTAGGTCTTTTCTTATGACTGAAATCACGCTGACTATGTACGCTGACTACGTATGTATCTTAATAAAAAGACTTTAGTAACAATGAAAATTACAGTCGATGAATAGAAACAAATTAGAAATAGCTTATACAAACAGATACAGTATAAGATAATTTTGAAAGACTTTACAAAAAAATATTCTTTAACAAACCTTTATTTGAAACCAATCTTAAATACAAGATAACTTTAACTAATCACAGAGTTGTTATTGTTTTCTTTTGTTGTCGAGATCAGAGATGTTCAAAATCGGAGAAGATATCGAATGAGTACCTATACAAACATATAAAAAAATACAACCGAATTAAGATCCTCCTTAATGTTTTTTGTCGGTGGCTAATTTTAACCAATACCTATTGGTAAAGAATAGTTACGATTATAGTAGGCACAATTCGTAGAAGAAAAGAAATAGACCATTATTCAGAAAAAAATGCAAAAAGCTTGGCTACAAAATAGTAAGTAAGAGGAAAATCGAGAAAAATAAACGCGTGGATGATTTATTCACGTTGCGTCACAGATGAGTTATGCCTTTTGCGATTTTAGGTGTCACTGCGACTGTCGGGCATATCGATGCATTCCCCTAGGCATCTTTCAAGAGCATAAATAATGCTGGACAATTCACACACAACATCATCTAGCTACAAGCTAAGCAGTAAGCTAAGCAGCTAAGTAGCTTGTGTTATTGGCACTAAATAACTGATAATACATTTTATTTAATAAAATGGAACTACATATAAAGATATATTTTATTATACATACAAAACAACTCAAATACTTTGAACACGTTTCTGCAGATCGTAGAAATATTTATTTTGAGGCGGGAATCGAACCCGAAATCTCCTGCGTAGCAGTGATTATTCGGTCGCTGCGCCACAGAGATCGTCAAAATTTCATAAATTTATTTTGTTCTTATTCAGAACAAAATCAACAATAATCCTTTGCTTGATTTGTTTTCAAGATTGAGTTTTCACAGGTTACATGAGAATATTGAATTCATAAGAATCCAGTGTTTCCCCAAAAATCTACGATTTCGGGGTGTCTACCTGAAAATTTCATGTACGGTAGGTAGGTATATTCTTGAGTTACCTACACGCGCTGGAATGGCAAGCTATTTTCCTTAACGGTTGGTAGGTAGGTACTTAATATTGGAAAGGTACACAAATTTTTACTTAATGCTAGCTTCGTGAAATGTTTGTATTTTTATTTTGTTTCGTGGCACTTAGTAACAAATATTCTTCAGTTTAGGTTTATTTTAATTACTTACACTTCGTAATAAAGATTACGAGATATTTTTCTGCATTGGGTAATTTATTATTCTAAGCCTTTGGTTCACATAATCTATTAGTGTAGGATTTGTAATTATGTTTTATTTAAATGTAAGTTCATAAATTATTGTAAATCTTTTTTCGCCCGTCATCGTGCTAACAAGATGCTAACGATAACACCAATAAGTAATTCTTTGACCAAAAGCTTAGATACCGTAACTCTATGACCAATACAATACAATACAATACAATACAATACAATACAATACAATACAATACAATACAATACAATACAATACAATACAATACAATACAATACAATAATACTTTATTGCACACCAAATAAACAGAAAAAAGTACAAAACAAAAACAGATACAGCTAATGTACAATGGGCGGCCTTATCGCTAAAAGCGATCTCTCCCAGGCAACCTTAGGATGGACAAGAAGTGATCTATAAAGAGTAGACGGTGGCATTTAAAAAAGATATCTGTAAATATAATAAAGCGAGTATAAATGTAAATACTTATATAATTTACATATATAAAATAATAAATATATATAAAAATATCATAAACTTATTTATAAATATAATAAATATGTATATAGTTACATAATAATTATATATAAATACACAACAACTTTATATTGAGGTAAGGAAATGTTCATGGACCATATTTTTGAATACAGAGAGGGATTTAGCATGCCTAATAGAAGTGGGCAAAGCATTCCAAAGTTCTATGGCGTAAGTAGTAAAGGATGAGCTGTAGGAGTGGAAGGGGCGGAGAGTTTCAAATCTGTTTCTGACATTCAACTTCTTTTATAATTTAGGGAAAGCCATTGAAGTTTTCGGAGAAAACGTAAATTACATCAAAATATAAAATTTTAGGATTTGATGTTGATTGACGTTGATTTTTAAAAGCCGCTCGATCAATTTCTATAAATTTTATTGCTTGGAAATAAAAACATTTCTTGAGTTTCAGATGTCTTCGTGTAGTCAGTGACAAAGATTCAGAAGAGTTAGAAAATCTCACCCTTTTTGAATTTGGTTAAAAAATCAGCAAAATCGATTCACCGAGAAGAAATTATGATGTAATACTCATAGTATAAGAACCTTTTTTGAGGCCTATCAAATTTGGTCCCTAATATTATAAAATACCCAAATAATAATATGCAGGAATTTGGTCGAGGAAGACAGGTGACGCAGCTAAGATAAATACGGATGGTTTTGGGTCGCCCATAAAGACCGGCAGTAAATCTTACATCGATCTTGGTTTGACCCTCATCACGGCACAAGCCTGAGGTGGTTTACTTGCACAATTTTAATGATGGCTTCTGTTGAGTCACTGGATGACTATGGTGTCCAAAACAAAAAATCGTTATTTCATATCTGGAGCTCTTTGATTACTATTTTTAGACACCGAAAAAAGGATGTTCGATTATATGTGATTTTTAAGTAGGTATGTTCGTCGATTATGGATGGAGCATTATGGACTGTTTTTGATGATTATTTTGCTATAGTATAAAAAATTATCTCGAAATGGTCCCATAAATTTTATATTCTCCAGGCGTATTTGTGGCGCAAAACTATATAAAACGTGTAACTAATAAGGAATTTGAAGTCTGTTTTAGTTTTTCCATAACAATCAAATCATTACTCCATCAATTAGAAACCGGTTGTGATCTTCATTTGTTTGTAAAGAAAATGATAACGTCGTCATGGCCTCAAAAAAACAGAGAGATTACAATATTTCCCAAAAACAAAATAGAGAAGATTATACAAGAATTCATAGTCTTATTCTAGATGTTTAAAGAATCAAATATTCCGTTCTTTTTATTTTCAGGGAATAATGTAAAACACTAATAATAGGCATGTTTGTTTAGATTCGCTTAACGATTTCCAACTTGCATAAATAATAGTACAAAACCTACAGCATCAAATAAATCGAAAGCTGCGTTAAATGACATAGCAAATTAGCCGATGATTAACTACTAAACTGAATATTTAGCAAATTGGCAACTGCATTGAAACCGAGGATAAACCACACTAATCTACCCACTAAGTAATACGTATACGTTGTAAATACATAGTACCTAATATACTGCATAATGTACTGTATTTTGTAAAATTTGGATCAATGATTTACAACCCATTTGAATAAACGGGATGAAAGTCAAACGACAAATTAAAAAGTCAAACTTTTGAAGGTGCTGTAGGTGGGTATGCTAGCTTGTATGTTTTTTAAACGGTATCTGTAAGAATACCTGTAATAAACTATAATATTTACCTTCTCAAGCCGCATAAAAGCAGACGGTTTATTAATTTGCTTAAATTTATTTAATGGCGAAACATTTTTGAACTACTTACCTAAGTTAAAAGTAAAGTTCGTTTTATGTTGATATATTATGACGTCACGAAAAATTATTTCTCATCATATGACGTAAATGTGTCTTGTCTCAATTGTCTTCTTACTTGAGGAAGATGACTAATAACTTGCGTGCAAAATAATATAAATGCGTATTTTGCGGTGTAGAATTTGCTATGATAATACCTACCAGTGAGAACATACCTAAAGTATCTTTAAATGGTATTTTTTTGTAATAGGTGTCGTGCTATTTTCCGTTTTTTGTTATTTTGTAAGGGGAACTTGCAGATATAATCTTAGGTAGTCTACTAACGTTTCCTGATATACAGAGCCTTTTTTATTCAAATTTAACCCCTTATTTGGATCCTTTGGCGTAGTTTCAAAATTCTTTTCTTATTTCATGAAAGAAATAAACACTCTAAGATTCAAGTCTCTAGGATAATGGTTTAGGCTGTGCGTTACCTGTCAGTATGTCAGTTACTCCTTTTATAAAATATTGATCATATTATTAATAATAAAAGACATAAATTGGTTTGATTAAATCATTTATGAAGAAAACAAATACCTACAAAGTAAATCATTCTTTTAAAATGGTTAAAATCCAATTCGGTGAATGATATCTCAACAGGCGAACATCATTACCGATACAAAACATCAATTTGCCGTTCCAATCAACATAAATCCGGAAACTCTTCCAAATCGAAACTCAATAGCAGCCAGCATACTAAAAGTTCTCTGATTCGAGTGGAGCATCTGTCACTGTCATTTGTTTTTATTAATTCGTGTTTTGTTTCAAAATTGGCATCCTAGCGTCTGGCGATGACCTGATGAATCACTGCAATCCCCCGGAAAGGGGGAAAGTGGGAGGGAAGGTTTAATGATTTATGTTGTTACTCTAAGAGACTTCAGTCGCAATGATAAATGCTTGTTACGTTAGGAGAAGCGATTTGTTGCGCTGCAATAACTAATTATGGTTGATATTGATAGCTCTATTTCAGTTTTATTTAGACCTTTTCATTTGCTTTCATATTATATTACAAATATGTCGTAATTAAGTTCTGAAATTATGTTTGTGGCGTTTGGCGAGCACTGCCATGAGTCATGTTCATGAAATTATCTGATTTTACTGATCGTTCTGGTTTAATAGTTACTTGTGCTCTTTATAATAGCAAATGGAAGTTCTAAATAATACTTTATCGCTTTATGTTTTTCGAAAACATGTCTTCCAGTTTATGTAAATGTATGCGTAATGTTCTGTGATTTATCTACAAATAATGTATCTAGTGCAATAATTGTTTATTGGAATACGTTGCTTTTTAACTGACATCAAAAAAGGATGAGATTTCCACCGTTTTTTCTAGGTAAACCGATTTTGGTAAGTAATTATTTTTTTAAGGGTTCCGTACTCGATGGGTAAAACGGGACCTTTATCTAAGACTCCACTGTCCTTCCAACTGTCTGTCCATCTGCCCCACCCCGGCTTCGCACGGTTTTACTATACGTTTAAACCTTCCTCTTGAATCACTCTATCTATTAAAAAAACCGCATCAAAATCCGTTGCGTAGTTTTAAAGATTTAAGCATTCAAAGGGACCGAAAAAGCGACTTTGTTTTATACTATGTAGTGATGGTATGGTACGGAACACTTGTCCGATTTTTAATGCGTTCTCAGTTTTTGAGATATGATTAAAAGTGCGTATTTTATTGACGTCGACTATTGTCATGATGTTCTCATTTTTGCAATAAAGAATTTAAAGTCAGTTTAGAATCTTTTAAACTTTATCTAATCATTATGAAAGAAAACGGGCGTTTGAAAGTAACTTGTTGGTCGATTTTCGTTAAATGTCACGATACACAGGGCTTATTCCACATCAACAACTACATTAGTATAAATAAACGTTGATTCGATTATAAATACTAGAACTAATGCTTTTATTTCCAGAAATTAACATGACGACGTTGATGTATACTGTGAGATAGAGCACATCACGACGGCAATAATTTATCCCTAACCCATTCAAGATCATCAAATATATATACAGAATCAAGCATACGTGTACGGTATTCGTTATTTAAATAAAAGCAATTTGCCAGCACTGTTAACCCGTTAACCCAGAATCGACGAGCATGATTTATAAATGCGGTACCGCATTAGCCCCACCGCGACACGTACTGTTCGGATCCGGTAAAAGATCCGTGTGAGAGATTTATTGGTTGCAAGTGAGCCAGATGCCCATATTCAGACTTTTGCGTAGTCGATATTGTGGGGTTGATTTTTAGGTACGTCGAGGGTAAATGGTATAATGGGTAGGTACAATTGAAAGACGAATAGTTTTCTGACTTGGAGATGAAGCTTACTAAGCTTTAGCCTGCAGGTTAGGTACTTTAAGAATTGCCTCACAAAAATTGAGCTCATATCACTCATTTACGGTTGACTGACATAAATGGTAAATAAAATAATAATAAACAAATAATCTTTGATAGTTATCACCTAGGTCCAAGCTAAGCAGAGCTTTTCTTGTGATTACTGATATACTCAATACAATACCTACAAGTGCATAGATGTTTTTATTAAACACAGTAAAGAAACCCGGTTGAAATATTTGAAGATCGCACGAATATTTTTCCTGAGCTGGGAATTGAAACCGCGACCTTCTGCATCGCAGGCGGACTTTCACCCGCCGAGCCCTATAATATTATTCATAATATTCTGTTTAAATGCCATTTTCTAGTCTCTAAGCCTAGATTAACTAAACCCATTTCATTTATAACAAAAAATAACCCCGTAATGGGGTACATGCCGAGTTTTCAATAATATAGTTTTTAAACAACCACCGCAAGCACCGTTGCCCAGATACATTGCTTTTTGTAAAATAAAAACATTTAATTTTTCATTAATATTGTCAAAACTAGAGGTTTCGTATATTTCGTTTTGAACGCTTTCATTGAAACCAAGGCGCGTTCGTTTCATGCGATTGAAAGAACCGGCTCCCCGTGCCAACTCCTCAGTTATGGCTCTTTTTACGTCGCTTTTAGTTACGCTAATTGTGTGTAAATTGGTTTGAAGTCTAAACCAGTAAATATCATGCCAGTTGATGTGTGAATGGAATGATGAATGATTGTAAAATGACGGCTTCTCTTTCATGAATACTGAAAGTTCTTTGAACCAAATTCGAACAGACGGTGTAGACACTATAATACAATATCAGACTAAAACTATAAATACGTTTGTGAAAACTTGTTAATGTATCGATTTGAAATTTACATACAATCCTGTAGTGCGGTAATAATAGCGTAAAGGTTTTATTTATTCCGGGAAAGACTGTCCTAGCTGGTTAACTAAGCTAAAGTATTCACAATTTATTAAACAGAAGCATTTCGCAAGGCATGATGCGTAGACCTTGCTACGAGATAATTTTCGTAGCAAGGTCTACGCACCGTAGACGTCTACGCCGTAGCATAATCCAAAACACGTGAGTCCTTATAACCGATAGCTTAATTTTTTTCATCGTATTATTATTTTACAGAATTGTTAATAATTCGTACTTGAGTTAAAAGATATAATAGTGGGCACCTATAAAACGTACTTTCCGCTAAATTTCAAAACAGGATCTTGAAAGAACTTTAGCTAATGCTAATTACTGTTTTTATTAAACTAGCTTGTCCGTAAATGTTTTTGTTTTTTTTGAAGTTACAAAACATAATTGCGAACAAAAATGAACAAATTCACTAGGTAGAGCTAAATGTGAAACTAGATTAGCAAAGTTATTTCATTACGCCATAATATTTAGAGATTAAACAAACAACTGCTATTACAGGCGTGTGCTGCTTACACAGATACGAGTTTTGTGTTAATGCTTAGTTTCTAATTATTTTTAACCCGAGACATGAGAAATACAAAGTTAATAATAACAATAAGTTTAGGCAATTCGTGACACAAAGTTTGAAAATTTACAATCAAATTATAAATTCTCCCTCTCTAAATATTAATTAATATCCGGAGCAAAAAACACATATACCCTTAGGTATTTGTTGTTTTCAACACGAAATGGAAATAAATAGATATCTACCTACTTACATCGTTCAATAAGTTTCACTCACACAATTCAGAAGAGAGATAAATCTACCGGAAGAGAAATGAGCTTTCCTTTGATACAAAGGTCATAACGTTTCTATCAAAACAAAAGATCGTATAAAAGAAAACGTTCCCAAAGCTCCTGTGACGTCACCTGAACGTTAATGCCTCTGTCTCTGTCACTCGCCATGATTCTACGATCTCTCGCTTTAGCAAGGGCAATTGACCTATTTTCGGGCGTGCAATAATTTTCCCATGCCGGAAAGAATAGATTTTGCACGGTTGCATTGCATTTTCTTTCAAGATTAAGGCAAATCGTTGTAAGAGTTTTAGGACAGTTCTTGGCAAAACAGTATCATTTTGTTTGCCACATAGCATAATACTAAACCGCTTTAGATATATCGAAGGAGGACAGTTTCTGATCAACGAGTATTTGTTCAATAATCTAGATAAGCTAAAATAAACTAGACTTGAGCCCAATAAAACCGGCCAATTTAAAGACTCTGGTTCATTTGGTGCAACCATCTTATTCACCCGCTTATCTTATCGTTTCTCACAAGTCAAGGTATATATCCGGATTATAGCAAATTGAGCGACTTTGTACTCTATTACGAAAACTTTTCGGTCGCTTTTTCCTATCACGTGATTCTGTTTTTCTGTCGTCAGGGAAATACAGGAAATGAAACAGATGAAACAGAAGCTACTTTTGATCAGTGTGTTTTGAAATAATCAGGAAAATAATCTGTCGGGATCAAGTAAGCTTCGTGTTCCTTGAAGTTTCTTTTGTGATGCCAATAAACCAAATTTATATAAAACAAAGCAAATATTACACACGGCCATAGGCAGGCATTAAGTACTTATTTACTTATTCGATCGATAGACGTTATAAAAAAAACGATAAGGTCTCTAAATTGAAAGTCAATAAAGGCTATAAGATATTCATGGTATACGTACTACGATGATTTTAAAACCAAAACTAAACGAGATTTGAAGTACAAGATTCAAGTTCCGTCGAAAGTGAAACGAAGAACAGTTTTTTTGAAAATATATATAAGATTTCAAAAACAAAGCTTTGGTATTAAAATTTTACGTTTAAATACTTAGAACGTGTAAACTAACACCAGGCTAAAACTCTTGACACCCCCTTGGGGCATAATTATTTACTGTAATTAAACATTTGTCAGACGTATTTTCTGGCCTCCTTTCGCCTCTTTGAGAGCCAACCGAGTGTGTGATTAGGGGTGACGAAGGCTAACTTACACATCTGCTCGGTTATTTTGACTTTGATGCAATATACGAGCATTGTAAATTCATAAGGTGGAAGTATGTTAGTGGAGTTCATATAAAAAAAATGCATAAGAATGGGTTTTATCTGCATGTTATATAAAGTTAATAAGTTTATTCTTTATGTACTTAATACAATATTAAAATAACACTTACTGACTTAGCTAGTTTAAAACTAACAAAGAATATTACAATCAAAGAGACAAATTAATAGTTTTACAAATGTGGTAACTGCAGACTGTAGGTATACATATGCATGTTTTTGCTTTTTATACAAAAAATATTTTTGTGAAAACAAGCGCGAGATTTATTGACTTTTACTAAATTCAAGGCCTAAGAAGATTGAATTCAATAAAATCAAATTATACCCTTTACACTCTGCTTATAAAGGTAAATTATTTAAAATTAGCTGCGCCTGGCGGCTTTATCAGCTTGAATATTGATGAACAGTAGTCTATGTTTTATTCTAAACCGAGAACTAGTCTACTCAATCAATATTAGCCCGATCAATTCAGTAGTTTTCTTTGAGAGAAGCTTAAAAATAATTGAGTCGAATTAGGAACGGTTGAAAATTCCAATTCATAGGAACATCAAAACTAATTTCTCAATTGTAATAAAAAATACTTAATTGTAACAGAAACCAAGTAAAACGTAGGTAGCTAATTCACCTCAATTTTATCGTTCTGATCCCGATAACGAAACGGAATGATGAAGTAATAAAATATTTACTGGCGAGATATAAAACGAACATACTGTAAGGTATGATCAATTAGTAGACCAATTAATCTACCGATATATGTAGTACGCTTTACGAGAGTACCTGATGTAATAAGTTCTTTAAATAGGAAGCAGATTTATGTGGTCATGGACGATTTGTTTCGAATTCAAAAAAAATATTGCTCACAAAAGACGAGAACAAGCCCATATTCAAACTACCTACGTGTACTTAGATCAGGTCATTTATGATTACTAAAGTATCTGTGCGAGAGAATACTATTTATTTCGACACACACACAGATAAATAAAAACAAACCAAACTAAACATAGAACATGCTAAGAGACACAAATGCTGTCTTTTGTGTCAATTAGCTCACCCTGTGACCACATACATTTATGTAGATAGACACATTAGGTGTCAAATCGAGTTCTGCCTCTATGACCCTGTGCTGAAAGGTTTTGGCTCAGCATGTGCCGCTAAGCGCTCTTTTTCAAGATGAGGTCAAATTTTCCAGATCTATGGGTGGATTTTTATAGTTCTATAAAAGTACTGACCGGATCGATTTGCAATAACATAAAAATATTATTATGCTACTAAAAAAAGTGAAGGCAGAGTGAAGGCGTGAACATACTAATATTGAAAATGCGAAGTTTGCTTGTTTACATGTTTGGATCTTTGGTACTTCTACACGGCATAAGAATGGATCGGGCTAAGGTTTTCAGGTTTAAGGGTAGGTATAATAAAAACAATCCATTTATCAATTTCCATGAAATAAAAGATAAAAATAACCTATAAACGTCTTCATAGAAAGCGTGCAAAGCCGCGGGCAAAAAGCTGGTAAAGCTAGTAAAATGCTTGGTTGTTCTTTCTTTGATTTAAATTATAACTTAGATTATGAAGCTTTGTGTTTCTGAGAAATGACAAGGTAACAGTGCTGCGGTGGTAAACTGCATTTCTGAAGCTTGGAATAATACCCGCCTGGTTTCTACACAAAATACGCCAATCCCGGTTCGGCCGTTACCATGAATATTTATAGGTCTGTATGTATGAGGGAAAACTTGCCATAAAATGCTGAGCATAAAGTTTGATTTGAGTTTGCTCGTAATTTGGGTATAAAGTTGCGAAAGTAAATTAAGTAGGTACTTTTATGATATTCACTGAGGGCGTCATGATCCTGAGAAGTTTCAATATTAAAATTATGAATTAAAAATTTATGAAAAATTTCGTTCTCAAATGCACATTTTTCTGTTTGCTAAATACCCAGATATAAAGTGCGCATGTAGATACTATTATGGTAATGGGAAAATTAAACGTATGAAAGAAAAAAAACTTCAACTTAAGAGAAAAAATTACAACGACAACAAAAAACCTCATTATATGAAAAGTACCTACGTACATTTTAATTAACCATATGTATTTACCTGAAAAACACAAAATGATCAGCAACTGTGTTTTTCTCAACCTTATCCACTCATTGTTTCCTTCGACTTTGAAGATAAAAGACTCAGGCTATAATTAAACTTGGTCTTTAATTAAAGACAGCTTGACATTTCAAAGAAAGAGGACATACGTTTAATTATAATCGAACACAAATATCATTGGGGCAGCGTAGAGTGATTGCGGGTCGGCGTAGGGCTGCCACAAGACGACATTTTATGAAAAAACAATACATTTGTTGGTTTTTAGTTTATTTATTGCATTTATATTTTAATTCCAATTTACAGGGAAAACCACACAAGACATGACATCGTAAGTGTGTGCAACTTACTAGATTTTTTGTTTAAAAAAGTGAAAAAAACAATTACCTAAACTTCTTTTATGAATTTGACAATGGGAGTAAATGGGATTATGATGTCATATAAGAAGGGACGATCACAGCTTTATTAAGAAAAACTAAGATCTTATAGCAGTTGCCAGCATTAGGTATTGTTTCTCGTTCCAACTTAAGTTAAAAAAAACACTCTTGACTTGAGTGAGGTTAAAATAAAGAGAGGTTAGCAAAAGGGTAGGTAAATGTTTGATCCGTAAAAAATAGCAAAATTATGAGCTTCATCCATTAAGAATAAATCAATTATGATATTATCTAACTCTCTCGGGGAGCTTAAACCTGAATTGGGACCTATGAATATTTTAACCTAGAATAATTGAGAATGCAGCCCCTACAATACATTCCCTGTCACATACTGTCATGTAAGCTCAAGCGGTGCAGGTGACATAACTGAGATAGACAGCCCTAGTAACGGCGCGAGGGAGACATCCAGGATTAGAGGCGTGAGTGACAAGGACAGATATCGGGATTGCCCCAGTTTAGAAGCTATCAGCATTGTTTGTCGCGACTCACGAGAACCTAATGGGAGCGTGTCGATCGCAGTATCTTAGACAGTCTGGAGACTTTTGGTTTTACGTAGAATTTCTCTTAACTGAGGGTTATTAACACTCAGATGTTCCAAATGTTCTTAATGTTCTCTACCTACAAAAGTATTATTTACTCTGGATGAATACGGTAATTTCTCGCAATATGTATATCTAGCAGCGCCTCGCGGTTTCACCCTCGTAATTCCCGTTCCCGTAGGAATTCCGGAATAACATAAAGCCTATGTGTTATTCCAGACTATTATCTATCTCTGTGCTAAATTTCATCTAGAGCCGTTCCGTAGTATTTTTGTGAAAGAGTAACAAACATCCATCCATCTATGCATCCATACTTACAAACTTTCGCGTTTATAATATTAGTAGGATAGTAGAATCACCATAGTACCAGTTGTGCATTAGTTTACTTTGGCAATGAAAGTTTTCGTCTCTTTCCATTGCCACCATCATTTGCCACCTTGCAGCGTCTTTACCGGATATAGACGAACTACTAATTTTCGTACTTAGTTTGAGAGCGATAGAATAGTCTCATGCTTCTATATGTCTATGTATAATAAAAATATCTATCTATGTAATGTATTGTTTTAAGTATATCAGTCATCTAGTACCCATAACACAAGCTCTGCTTAGCTTGGGGCTAGATGATGCTGTGTGGACTGTCCGGAAATATTTATTTATTTATTTGTAGTTTACTAAAATATATTTTCAATACAAAATCGATGTTAGGTGTCGAATAATCTTTAAAGATTTGATAGAGCCTGTTTTCATGGAACATTGTAGGTATTTATTAGTCTCTTTATTTTCTTCTGCCTTTTTTTCAGTCTTGAAAAGATTTTTCGTATCTAACTTTGCGAGACTAGTCTAATAGATTTCACAAAATGACGTCTGTCGGGTAAGCAAGTTTTTTTTTACATTTTCTAGCGCACGCACCACTTTTGTTACAAATTATGTTCCCATATTATACATAAATAAATAACAACGATAGGTCTTCTTTATAGTCAAAACTTTCCATAAACTTTTTATCTTTCTTGCGAAGGAACAATAGAAAATATATAAATGAAAATGGATCCTTGAGCAAAGACGAGCTGAAGTTGCGTTTGACAGCGACCTTAAGGTTAATTAAGTTTTTCTCTAACATCTAAAATACTACGAGGCAAATACTTTTTAGTGGGTCTATGATGTCCATCCCATTAATGACCTAAGACATCCCCTACAGTAAATTTATGTAGACTTTTTTTGGTAGAAACAAGTTCAATCATAGTCTACCTAAATTAAAGAACAGTAATTACATCAATCCTTTGTTACCATTTTATTGTACTTTGCAACCTACTCAACTTAATGTAAAGTAATAATTAATTTGACGACCGATGTGGCGCGGTGGGCGAAGGTCCGCCTGCGACGCAGGAGGTTGCGGGTTCGATTCCCGCCTCGGAACAAATTTGTGCACGATCTGCAGAAATTTGTGCCGTTGGTCTGGGTGTTTAATATATATACTAAAAAATATCTATCTATGTAATGTATTGTATTAAGTATATCAGTCATCTAGTACCCATAACACAAGCTCTGCTTAGCTTGGGGCTAGATGATGCTGTGTGGACTGTCCGGAATTATTTAAATATTTATTTAATTAAACATGCAACAATAAACGAGAGAAAGCCTTAAACAAAAAGAAAATAAAAACGTGCGACACCCTGCACAATCTCTAGTTTCTTGAGCAAAGCTTTCTTTGCTTCATGAACTTGGAGAATAAACTTCACGGTTTAACTTTATTATTTTTTGTAGAATGTAGTCAGTAGATATTTTAAAGTTCAACTACTATGTTATAATATCTAATGCTGGACAATCAACACTGCATTATCACCCCAAGCTAAGCAGCGCTTGTATTATGGTTACTAGATGATTAAAATACTTAATACAATACATTAAACAGAGATATTTTAGTACCTACGTGAAAAAACACCTAGAACCCTGGAACAAATATTTGAGCGTTAACCGTTATCGATAACCATTGAAGTAAAAGTGTTCTTGAGTGGAGACCGCGACTTGGCAAAAGTAGTGTAGGACGCCCTCCGGCCAGGTGGGATGACGATCTGCGAAAAACCGCAGATGCTGGATGCGACAAGCTGAAGACAGGGCGCTTTGGCGCTCATTAGAGGAGGCCTATGTCTAGCAGTTGACTTATATAGACTCATGATGATGATGAGGATACCCTATCTGAAAGGGTGCATGAACACCTACAAAACTGTTATATTAAGGGCTAGCGCATACATACAACTTTTAGTTGAACAACTATTTTGTTGTGTATTATATGTATGTTTAAAAGAATATATTAAAGTGCACATACAGTCAACTCGATAGTTGCTCTACAAAAAAGTCAAAAAGCTATATCGATTTGCTTTTGATTTAAAAGTTGGACGACTATTGATCAAGCGCTCAATTTGTATTGCATTGTATTGATGTGCGCAGACCATCGAGTGAACAGTCGATCCGCGACTGACCGCGACTGCCAGTCTCGTATAAGCATTTGAAGCGATAATCTATCACTAAGTACAGGATGTACACGTCAGTAGGTATCTTAGACTGGTCGATTTGAGAAGATATAAAATCGATTGTATGCGCACTTCCATCAACTAAACTGTTTAGTTGAGTAAAAATCACGAAAAGTACACAACTCGACGAAACAGTTTAGTCGATGCAACAGTTGTATGTACCTAAGCGCTAGCCCTTACGTTATTAAATAAACATACTGAAACTGAAACCGTAGAATTCAATCGCCCGGGTCACTTATCGTAAATAATTTTGTTAAAATTGGCAGAAAAATTAACCTTGGCGTAACGGTTTTCCCGGACATTCTCACAAGTACTCAAGCACCAAGCACCCGTTACGACTATGACTATCCTGGCGACGACCGATGTGGCGCGGCCGTCGAAGATGCGCCTGCGACACAGAAGGTTGCGAGTTCGAATCCCGCCTTAGAACAAATGTTTGTACGATCTACAAATATTTGTTCCGGGTTTCTGGGTATTTTCTATGTAAAATAAAAAAAAAACTTTCCACATATCATACATATTTAATAAAATACGCTTGACCCGAGAGCTGGTGAGTATCTGGCTCAGCGCATCAGCATTGCCATACAGCGTGGTAATACAGCCAGTGTCTTGGAGACGCTTCCTACTGGTTTTGACATGGATCAATTGAGCTACCTTAAGACTGTTTGCAACCGTCTGCAGTTAGCTGAATGGTTTCAATTGTATATACTAGTTGTAATTTTTTCTATTCCTTGATTGTAATTTTCGTTGCTAATAAAGTTTGTTTTATTGTTTTTTGACAACGTTATATAATTATACTGTGTAGATTGTCTTGCATTATTTATTTATATAGCACTATTTATAAATAAGTGCCAGGCACATAAGTAACATACTTTCAATTATATTACTTTAAAATTATAAGTCCTGGAACATATAGGAGTTCTTCATAACCGCCGCTGTGAGACAACTTTGGAACTTGCCGAAGAATATATTAAAACTTTATCAAAGCTGAAAGTTCCATTTCCTTTCTGAGTGTCGCGGGGACCCTCAGGAGAAACCTTTGTACTTTACTCTGAGACGATGGTTTTAGCCAAGGCCGGGATAGGAACTTAACCTACGAAACCTACGAATTAAAGAAACTTTCCGAAATTGAACTTTCTGAATGTAACCTTTGGAAAAAACTTACCTAAGGGAAAATCTTAAAATCTTAATGAAATCGTCATGTGGTTTGGACTGATTATTTATCGCAATGCAATATTCGACTGCAATATATAACAAAATAAATAGTGTTGATGATTATAATGAACCATTTACGTATTGTTAACGTAAATGGTTCATTAGGTATCCTAATGAAAACCTAAAATATATTCTATTACCTACTCTTGCGGTGTGCCATTTCTCGAAAAATCAGACTACACCTCTCCACCGCATAGTTGGCCCAATAAATAAAAAAATAATATTAATAATGTCATTTCTTAACTTAAATTGTGTCAATTTGAGTTAAGATAATAGTATATACCTATATAATTAGTATATTTCCGGTGTAGTATGTTTTCTATCACATAAATGTATTATTTATCTACCTACTATTTCTTAATTTCTTTACTAAAATTATATAAATCTTTATGAACAACGAAAATTACAAGCAAGGAATAGAAAAATTACAACTAGTATTATATCTACCTAGATCATAAGAAACACAACATCGTGAACCCTGATGCTATATCGCCTTAGGGAAAAAAATATTTTAATGATGTTTCTAAGCCTATATATTATATATTAATATTATTATATTATAATTGCGAAATTTCGATGGATGTTCGTTTGTTTTTTGACACAAAGACGTGATTTACTATCTTACTCTGTTACCTCATCACGCCAAAACCACTGAACAGATCAGGCTGAAAGTTTGAATAAACTTGGGAAAAAACATTGGCAAAATTTACATCAATTTTCACACGGTTAACGCCACGGGGCGCAGCTAGTAAAAATAATGTTACCTATCAACTTTTCCATTATCTTGCGAAATCAGACTACAAAAAAATCTCGATCCACCTGTACTATAAATAATAGGTATTTCATATATTCGGAACAGGATTCTCGTTACGGTCATTAGCACGCCCCGAGGTGATATACCGCGGTAACGGCTCGGGTTATTTACCTCTGTTGATAACTAGTTAGTGTTATTGGATATATAGTTTTATTGTAGGGTTGGCTGTAAGAATTCCTATTCTTCATGATTCACGAAAGAAAGGCTATTAAAAGATGTTCGCATGGATGTCCATTTGTTATAATACAATTTTGCTTGTTACTGAAAGAAATTTAAATTCCCTTTTCTATTTTCCGACACCTGATCTGACCTTCTAACTTCAAATTTTCCGGGCCAAGTACTAATCATTGATAGAATTATCAATTTCAATGTACCATCTTGGAATTATGTTCTATACAAAAGCAAAGGAACAATCAAAATTGGTCCATAATTGACGGATTATACAGCGAATATACATTAAAAACACACACAAAGCTATATAGAAGGAGTCCTTTTTGAAGTCGGTTTATAAAATGATTTTATTCAGTACTCTGTTTTATTTCTAGAAAAGTTCAAAAACCTAAACAAATACAAAGAGCCTTTGCTCAATCTTAATTTATAACTTCCCAGAATAGTACGATAAAGGGAGTAACTTTTTCATTACCATAGATACTTACCTAAGCACCTAGCTTTTTTCAAGTGTCTGCCCACTTCAAAGGACCGGTTTTAAGTATTTGTGAGTGACTTGTTAAAGAGGAACGGTCTATGTCCAGCAGTGGACTAATATACGTTGATGATAATGATATGGGTTTGGCATCAAAATTATTTTCAAACGCACAGATTAATGTCCTGTATTCCAGTACTTAAAATTAAAAATACATTAAGAGAGCGTTAAACTACTGGAAATAAGCATAAAGCCTACTTCATCTCTGTAAAATTTCTATCTAAAAAATAAATCACGTAAACAACGTTATTTTTCAACAAAAACATCACAGCCCCTTTCATTTCGCAAACAATATTTCCGCCACTTTACGACTCTTAAACAGTTCGCAAACTAACACTTTTTATCTCAATCAGTGAGACAAACATCGGCGCCGACGTTTTCTCCTTTACCCAAAACCAGTGAAACCAAGTGTGGGCAAGATTTGTACACTCAACAATGGAAATAATCTATTTTCCTACCACCAAATGTATAAAAGGAAACTTTCAATGGTCTTATGCTAAGCTTAAACTGATCGTATCTTACAATACCAAGTATTTTTCTCCCCAAAAATACACAATACAGCAAACAATGAACAGTAAAGCAGTTTAGAAAACCAGTCTCTATACACCACTTTGGTCGCAGACTGTACGGTCTCAAGTAAACAGCCTCGCGTAAACAACACGATTTATCAAGGGGGTGATATCGGCAACTCTTTTCAGCAAAAGTCGGGCAATAAAAGCCGCAACCTACCCTTGTACGTACAGCCTAATAACACAGATGGTCCACTCTATGATTAGGTACTATTTCCATAATATTAAAGAACTTGTTTTTTTTATTCTTCTTTTTTTTAAGGACTTTTGAAAGAACTTGTTATAATTTTACGTTTTTATTTAACATTCTCGAAACTGGTCAGGATTTGTGCATGGTGAATGTTACAGTCCTCGGATTTGAAACAATTATATTTTGATTTTATTGTGATAGGAATTAGAATTTTTCTATGTTGTTTAAAATTAAAAGTTTTCATTCAATGTGTGTAGTCCCCATGAATCAAAAATAAAGGTGTTTAAAATATTATTAGGTAAGTAGTACTATGGAATTTTCTTCTATTTTTCTGTTTGTAGGGGCCCAGGAAATCTTTAAATGGTAATTGTTATGAAGTTACTTAAGAATATTACATATGCTAGCTTTATATTTTCCTCTTTTTATTGATTCATTTCAGTTTTTTACGCTATGACTATGCTCGTTCGTTTCTTTAAAACGATTGTCTGGAAAAAGAATAAAAATCCTAGACAAACAAGACAGGAATTATATATACTTTGATTTGGCACTCGAATGTGTTTGTAGAAGAAAACAAAGTGCAGTCACTAGTGACCTACTTATTTATAAATGCACTGAGTCAGCTGTTTCACACCGTCAATAGATACTCTCGCGGGGATTTCATATTCCAATATGGCGGTCCGTCGCGCCAGACGCCAATTCACTTATATAGTGACTCATTGACCGAGAGATTGGTGAATCCCTGACTTTGCACAGTCGCCCATTGAAACAGTCAGCTTAAACCACAAAGAAATTGAATACTTGATAATTTTTATTAAAAAGAAAACTACAATCACTACATCGTATAAAACAAAGGCGCTTCCCGGATGTCTGTCCTATATTTACATCTTTAAAAGTTTTTTTTTTAAAGATAGATCTATTCAAGAGGAAGTCTATATGTATACCTAATACACCTAGTGCGAATCCGGGACGGGTCGCTAGTAAAAGAATAAAAACAGACTAGCCATACCCCGTGACTTTGTCCGCGTAGAATGTCATTTTAACCTAAGTTGTTTTGTATAGTTTCAATAATTACATTCAATGGGTTTCATGTACAATTTTACAGACTGTGACTGGAATACAGTGATTTGTCTTTTTTTGGACCTCTAAATTTACGAACTTTCAAAATTCATTTCATTGTACTCCCCTACACCCTTAAAAGAACAAACACTCCAAATTTCAAACATCTAGACAAGCGTCAGTCAGTGTTATACAGTTATATTGAATAACTAGTTTTACCAATAAAACATAGCAGACTGTTCCAAAAAATTAAGAACGTTCAATACCAGTCGGAGGCGTCCTCGGGGCTGGCTGCATTCCTTGTTGTAAGGCAATGCCCAATAGATTATCAACAAAAGTCTTGCAACTAAAAATACAACAAATTAATAGAAGCCATTAGGTTTTTCCCAAGTATATGTAAAAAAACATAATAGTTAATTATATTTTTTGGAGTTTGAAAATTCCAATCCAATTCCAAAAGAATAAAATTATGGTTTAAAAGGACATTCGATACTTCTATTATCAAGTAGGTATGAAAGCTATGAAATTTTGATCACTTTCAGCAGAACTAACTTAAAGCAGACTTTTCATTCCTCATTTCACTTATTCCTCTTCCAACAATGTACCAAAGAGTGACGAAACTGAGTCTCTTGTCGTTGTAAGAAAGATACCATAAAGCTATGTCAGAATTTCAAGAACTACTTGACATTGTGTTCTAAAATGCGAACAAAGACATCGTACACTGTGACACTATTATTTTAGTGGAGATTTAAGCTCTAGAATTCAACGCTGTTTGAGGGAATGTTCGCCGTTGGAATATAAAGTACGTGTCACATTGTAACTTCGAGTGGTAGTAAAGTTGGGAGCTTACTTTTAAGGGAAAAGATGCAAATCTGCACGTTACGCGCACGTGTTAGACTTCTAGGTTTGAAGATTTTGAACAGTGTTTATTGATTCTATTTTCAAATAAAATGTGACGTAAACGGTACGCCACATCTACATAATAACTATCTATTGTAGGAATTAAATGTATCAGTGCCGAGATCTCAAAATAGATGGAGTTAACTTACCACAGTGATAACACATTTATGACTCATTCAAATAGGTCCATTAAAATTATCGCGTTCTTCAGACAATTAATAAAATGACTTCAAATTCACTACAGCAAAAATACTAATCTCATCAATGTAATTGAAGTCGGTAAGGATTTGCAAACTTTTTATTATAGATAACTCAAAAACTTCATGATCTTGATCAAATCAAACTGGACCACAAAAGAAGCACCAGCTTTCATATTTAAAAAAAAATGCTAAAATCGGTTCACGTATAAAAAGTTCCGATGACATATAAAATAAAATCGAATAAAGTTGGATCTCAACCTCCTTTATTGTAGTCGGTTGAAAAGAAGCCATCAAAATGTTTTATGAAACTTACAAAGTATGTATCTATCTACCAAATATTAGATGAAGAATCGGCAGGAACTCAATAAACACAAAGTAAGACTATGTGGTAAGTACTTAGTTAAAAAGACTCAACTTCGCCGATTTTTGCTAATTTTGTCCCTCCTAAAAATGTCTCTATCACTATAGGTAAGGTGTTTATGTGGTATATTATATAATATAGCATTACCCACGTGAAAGTTGACGAAAAGGAGCTTATGTTTTATTACAGGCTTTTACTATGTCTAATCAAAATTTAATCCCGATCCGTTGAGTAGTTTTGACGTGAGTAGGTATATCCATCCATCCAAACTTTCGCATTTCTAAATTCGTTTTAGGATACACCAAGTTACATAAAATTTTCTGCAAGTAAATCATTTTTATTTTTGATATGTTGTAACGCGCGACTGCATAGTCCCTCCGACTTGACGTTCCTGGCGGGGTGTTGTGCTCGGTAGAGCAGCGTCGTGCTGCGATCTGTTGAGACTCAGCCATTGTCGCCCCGGGCCAAACCTAAGAAATCTTAGGCACCACTGATTACTTAACTTTAACGAACAGTCTTGTTCATATATGCAGGCGATTTTCAATTTCTTAAAGGGAAAAGGTGTTCTCGGTGTTTTCTATGTAGGGTAATAAATATCTATCTATGTATGTAATGTATTGTTTTAAGTAATCATCTAGTATCCATAACACTAGCTCTGCTTAGCTTGGGGGCTGCTTAGCATCATCTAGTGATGCTTTGTGGATGGTCAGGATTATTTGTTTTCTCCTAAGTATAGGATTCTGTAACGTATAGATGTTTGTATTATACAAGAAAGAGTAAAAAGTAAAAATATTAGACGGGCAAGGGCGAAAAATTCACGAGCCCTTTTTGTCATTGCCTGCGCAGGCTTTTTATTCTTTCACATTCTGCCTGTTCACGCTTCCTGGGGACTAGGTCACGCTGTGAATTTGAATGAATGGAAACCAAGAGTTTCATTAGTACTAGCTACGCCCCGCGGCTTCATTCGCGTGAAAATTGGTGAAAATAGCCAATGTTTTAATTCAGACCCAGAACTACAGCTATTTATTTAAATAAAGGGATTAACCACATATCCTTCGCATTATACACATATTGTGGTTATGATCCTAAACATAATAGGAATAGCCGCAGTCAGGTCATTCTTTCACAGCGTTTGCCACTCATCCCCGTGTTATGAAAATTCGTTTGAACGTCCAGTGCAAGAAGTAATTCATACGTTTTACAGATTTTCATTTAGTAGTATGATTTTCTCAGCATTCAGACGTCATGATTCACAAAATAATTGTGCCATATTCGCCTTTTACCTTTGCGCGGGGAAGACAATAAGGCTCATCGCACTCACGGGGCGGCAAGCACCTGCTTTACATACAGATGCTTTCCAAGTTTTTTTAACTTCAGCCAGGTGGACTGACGTCACGTATTCGAGCTACGAATGCTACGACGACGCCTCGGTTGACGCATGAGACCTTTTACTTCAATTGACCTATCGTAAGGATCGTACGTGCATATTGAAGTGCAGGTATCGAATAAGGGAGCATTTCCTAAATAGAACAAAGCTCATGCATATAATAGAATGAGTACCTACTTTAAATAATGTGCCTAATTTCGGCATTACAACCTTCTTTTTTAATAACATTTTCCTAAGTAAATGACAGCCCATAAAGTTTAACGAAAAAGCCCGCAAAAGCGCGAGAACTGGTTGCGATTCTAAATAACACGAATCGATTTTCAAAATAAATGTTCTGTGATTAGAAATGCGCCGCAAAACAAATCGAAGCCGAGCAGATAAATCCACGTCCGCCAATCGTATCGGGATCATAACTTTATAAGCCACTTGGAATTGTTCTTGTATCGTGTAATTTTCTAAATGTCGCTAAAATATCACATTATCCCGTCTGTTAAATGAATACATTTATTCAAAATCACGGCCCATTTGCTTTGAATGTAGTCTAGGCACCAGCGAACTGTAGAGCATTAACTTTGTTTTAGCAAAGAATTTCAAGCAGATTTTGTTTCAGGTGTCCAATATTTTATCAATTTCATGTTTATTTTACTATAGATGAACGTAGTCTCATGTCATAAATATACTTTGCTACTTACTTGCTCTTATACATATGTATTAATTCAATTACTATTTTGTTTTTTGTTCTGATTTCAATTCTTGGATTTTACGTAGGTACTTACTGGTTGATAGGTATCAAGTTCCCAACTTATGATGATTGAGCTGCTATTTGAATTAATATTATATGTAGTAATAATATGTAGCTAGGTGAATATATTATGTAGTAATATTTAATGGTATACCAGCAGTTCTGATGTCCAACACAAAAGCTGAACAGTACAATATATCACTCGAGTGTTGCGTGAAATCGTATGACACGGAATTCCAAGCTCCATAACGGATATTTCACCTTTTATGAAAGCAAGGTAATTTCGCTTATCGTACCTTCCTTCTAAATGGTTTCAGAATAAAAGTAGACTACATATTACAAGGGAAACAACGATGCTATTTTGTTGCAGCTTTTTAGTAAATCTTGCGGAGACTAAGAATAATATTTCATTTTTATTACTAAACGGCGCGGCGGCTGAATAAAATCTAATTACATTGAAGCTTTTCAATAGAACTTAACAATAAAACTAACAAGAAAGTTACAATCAAGGAATAGAAACAAAATAAAACTAGTACAATTGAACAAATTGAGCTAAAGACGGTGGCAAACAGTCTAGAACTCAACTGATCCATACACCATTCGAAAGCATCCCCAAGACGCCTGGCTGCATTAATTGCATTTGGTAAGTACATACGGTACCATGCTAGGATTTACTAGGTAGTGATGGTTTAGTACCTGACTGTTCAAAGAGAAAGTCCTTTCACATTCAGAAAGACATGATGTTCAAAGTCGATTGCGTTTAGTGAATAAACACGTCACTACTCATATTTTGACGTAATATGCTGTTTAAATAAAGATAAATCGGCCAAGTTCATAATCACCGGTTTGCGTGAAATGCGGTTACATCCCACGTAGTCTGGCAAATGGCGTATGCGCATAACACTATTTATAATTATAAAACTATTTACAGCTTATGACAGATAGATTAATAAATTATACGCGGAATTGAGTGTTATTTCGTTTGACTAGAGTTCAAAGCTCGTTTATACCAGGTGCGCTGATGACTTGATTTAGTTACACAACCTACCTATCTTCTAGAGGTATTAGAAGTATTAGTTATTAACTACATGTCATCTATTACCACTTGTCATGGCCTATCTAGACACAGGCCATGTCGAAACATAGACTGGTATCGACGGATAAATCCATGGACATTTCTAATAATTTTCGTTTTCAGGGTGTCTCATCTCATCAGCCAAATTTATTGAATGAAAAAACCTATACTTACATTTATAAGAACTGTTTATAACATGTCCAGCAGTGGACTAATGCTGATGATGATGAGGATAACATGTGCGTCACTATTAACATTACCTAAATTAGGTACTAGAGAATTAAAACTTAATGGAAATATCCTTAAATGTTAAATCGAAATATGTCATAAAAGTTATTTAATAATAAGAACTCTGAAAAAGTCCCTCGTGTAGGAACGAAATGTTGCTGTTCTCCAGCATAAACTAGGTTCAAAGGTAACCCCGCTTCAAAATGAATTTGACAAACTACTAATTTTTATCACCATCGCCACCATTGTCCGTCAAAGCACCCTAGTATTTCCTACAAAAAATATGGATATCTAAAAAATTAGAAGAAATTGACGAGGAAAATTCTAGTTCTAAATACTTTCTTTCACCTCTACGACTCTACCGCATACCGCATACCGAGACCGTTACATTTACCAGGCCATTATCACTGTTCGATACAGATTTATTGCTCGGAGCTATTTCAGAGGTAGTTAACCATATCCTTTGTCAATCGTATCTAATTGCCAACCTTCGGGGGTTGATTAACCGATACAGGTTATTAGGATTGCTCACGCTCATAGCGCATTCGTTCTGGCGGGCCTCCAAAAGTATAAGAAGAATACAATAGCACCGCCCACAACTGAAGATATAAGAGTTCGATTGTCACAGTCTATAAGGACGGCAGTGAATCTGTTTTGTACAGTCGGCTGCAAAACAGTTTTATTATTTAATAAACAAAATGGACGATTTGAAATAACTCTGCACAATCTGTCACCACAATGGATAATGTGGGTGATTCTCCCGGGTTTCAAAAATACATGTCCGGCTCGAAAAATCATACAAAAAGTATCCCTAGCCCTTTGATTTTTTTTATGATAGTAGATTAGACAAAGATAATAGGGGAGGCCTTTTTTAGTTTTTTAATATTCTTTGACTTCCGTGGTGCGTCCGGACCTCATGTTCCTGTGTTAATAAATTTTTATATCATTTCCTAAAAACTCTGGTACTAATTTACATAGGTTCACATTAACCCAGATAGTTACTTGCTTATTTGACGCTATTACTACGCAAAACTAAGCTTTAGTTGACAAGTTACAACGAGATAACTTCGCGTCCGTCGTTTAGCTCTGATTTCCGTGGTGCGCACTAAATTATTCATAAATACTGTACTTTAATATCTGCGTAAATAGTTGTTAGATTGAGAGAAACTATCAGTCACGCCCCATCAGTGGTGTGTACAACAAAGGTGTATGTCTCCACGTCACTCTGTTATTTCGGTTCTTAATCACTTTCCGTGGCTTGGTATCTAGAAATTCTGATTACCATGTTGACTGTAAATTTGTTCATACTAATCCTATTGTTATAATAATTGCAATAATTTATGCCTTTTGTGTTCCTAATTTCGACTGCATATTTCAATGTAAAATAAACCAGCAAATTAAGAAAATTTCTAGGATTTTGTAATTATTTTTGATTTCCGTGGTATGATTTCCGTGGATTTTGCGGGTTGATTAACATCTCAATAATAATATTTTTATGTTTTTATAATGTTTTTTAGGATAAAAGTTTATAATAAATATAAAATGAATAATTATACTATTTTTAATACAAAGATAAACATTATTAGTGTGATTTTTGTAAAAAGTTACTTGTATTTACAGTAATGATTTAAAGATGTTTTTGTAAAAACTGATTAAAACTACAAACGTCAAATAATTGGTCCTTAGCTTAATAATCTACTTACTACCGAAAACACATATTTTTATTGATAAACCAACCCATATTTGATTTTGGTGATATAAATTCTGATTTCCGTGGACACCATATTTTTAAAATTGAATAACTTCGTAACCATAAAGCCAATAAAGTTCCCTTCACTACCAAAAAATTCAAAATTAAATCTTCATTTAGAATATACCATCATTATGTGCAATTTCAACAAAAAAAAATGTGCCACAGAAGTCAGACAAAAAACGAGTTTTCGTAGAATCACCCATGTATTAAATGATCCTAATGCTTGATAACAGCCTCACTACTTCCTCTTTGTGATTTAACGCATTAGGTATGATCGTGTTTTATTTAAGAGTTCTAAAAAGTAGTCCAAACTCCAAAAGAAATTTATTTTTATTTATTAAATTAATTAGAACTGTCATTGAGAACCACTTACACTAAGTTGATAATTGAATAATGAATTGATATACTATGAATTTGTATACAAATTTCACACAAAATCGCCCAACAACATCCTATCAAAACATTCCAAAGTAAGTACTATCCTAAAGTATTTTCAGTAAAATATAATTTACCTTCAACCGTCGTTGGATTTTGAGGAAATTGATTCTATAAACAGCTGTCTCCTGTCACGTCTTGCCATCGTGTATCAAAAGAAATTAGTTTTTCTTTTCACATTATTTTGTACTCTAAGGTACAACTGTCGATGAATTTGGCGCTTGAAATAATGGTAAGGAAAACCAGAGGAAAAACAACAGTTTCCTTCTATGTAAGTTAACACCTACACTGCAACCGCCAATCCGCAAGAGCTACCTCTTGACTGTTTGCAGTTAGCTCCGTTCTTTCTTCTGTATAACTCTTTCTATTCCTTAAATTAAGAAAATTTTAAACTGTTTGTGCGTCAATAAACGAAAAATAGACGAAAGTAAATAAAAATACTAGTTTTAATTTGTTTCTATTCCTTGATTGTAATTTTCGTAGTTAATAAAGTTTTAATTGCATCCTTATTTTGAAGCTTAAATCTAGTTAATTTTAGGCACTCCGTGTCGGTTATGTTATTTTAGGTTTCCTAACTTAATTTTACGTTTTCTTCATTTTTTCAAATTAGGTTTAGGTACTTTTGATATTCTGCGTTCAGATAATAAAAAATCAAAAACAAGGCGTTTTTAGAAATTTTAAAATGTCTTGGGTTTTTTTTTTTTAAATTGTCTAATTTTCCTAAATTATAGCTTCCGTTTGATTTGGGATTCCCTAATACAATTTTTAGCTTATTTACCTTATTTTAGCTAATTCTAAAAGTCTGCGTACTGTATCTACAGTCCTAGTGGAGGAGTTTTGTTAATTCTGAAATAACAAGCCTTTTTCTTATTTTCAATGCTTTCTCTGTTCTCTAGTACAATGTTAATCATAAACTCAGAACAGGAAATTATAATGTTACCCTAAGATGAGATTTTTGTATTCATTTAGCGAAACTTTTAGAAAAACTTTCATCGTTTGATGAATTAAATATTCTGAATGTAAGCAAGTTAACTACCAACACAAACTAGATTTGAAAAGGTTTACTATCCCCTTTCATTTAAAACTATTGTTAAAACTGTTCCATGGTTACAAAAGGGATTTTTAATTTAATTTTTCAATTATTGGCGTTAAGGTTATTTCCCCGTTTACTGACATAGGCATTTTAGGCTAACACCTTATGACGACTTATGACATTTATTGCGAGTTCAGCATGACATTAATCTGACAGTCGCAATTTTGTGACACGTTTTCCGGGAACCTCTGTTTAAGAGAAGAAGGACTAAAATGAAGGAAGAAGAAACAAAAATAATATTACCGATGTTGTTTCAACTGTAGGTTGCCTCAAAACCAAGCGGCGACAGATTTTTATAAAATTTTACATTATCCTACTTTTATGTATTACTTCTTTGACACTTCGTTCACTTTCGTTCACTTTCATTCGTCCTAGCTTTTGTCTGCGGTTTCTCTCATTTTTATACAATAAAATTAAATAATATAATGGTAGGTCCATTATATTATTTTACGTAACGTATATATTTTACGTACGTTTATACGTTATTGTTAATGTGGACCTAGAACAACGTAAATTCAAAATAACAACACCAATGCACAATTTTACCCAGATCCGTAATTACATTTCGTAGATCAGTAATTTTGACCTATAGCGTAACAAACATCAAAGTATTTAAACTTAACGTCCAAATATCCAATCATTCAAACACCTATTTATCCGAACTCGAAATTTTCAATCATTCACTAGTATGCCGGGAAAGCTAGTCTTTATTGGATTGAATTTACTTATACGTTTTCCTCGAACTCGTTGTGTCAGATAAAAAGTTTTCCAGCTTTTATTATAAAGATGACGAGAATGTACACCAAATAAACAATGAATTATTCAAATTGACATGAACGGGGTCAAAACGAGTCGTATCTCCCGCAAGCAGCCTTATTTTGCGATGTCATCAAATGAAACGAGTGCGAGATAAACAGGAATGTCACCCAGCCCCTGCCATCGCCCGTATTATTAAAATAAGATCCTGCCTCCAGTAATAAGGTCAAATATAATTCCGCTAGCGTTATTGGCAGTGGCGGAACACTTCCCGTTATCACTATTAGCACTTAGATGCCTGTACCCGGGGCTTGCGGAGGCCTGAATAGAAATTACTTCAAGCGAGTCACCCTACGGCTAGCGCCCACATGCATGCGTGTCACGAACTCTGCCTAGGGCTGGTGTGCGCTACTTTTATGCTATTATAACGTGTTCATCCAAGAAGCGTTTGTTACTTAAGCCCGTACTTTGATAATCGTCATCAAATGTTATGAATAGTGGCTGGAAATCTATGTAAATAAATAACGGAATATAGGACATAAACATTCATGGCCCAATGAATGAATAAAATGTGTACGAGAATACATTTATTAAGTTATTCGTCAGTAAGTAGGTTAAACCGCACAGTTGACAAATTACTCCGTTTTTGGAATCCCCGTTTCAGTCCAACCATTACCACTTTGTGACGTAATTTTATGTGCGTCAGTGCTGAATAACTGCTTTGGTAATCACCATTAAAAGTTGTAAGCGGGCCAGCCCTGTCCTGCGACAACCACGGGGTTACCCGCTCACGCATAAACAATACTTTGTTTCATATATCTATCCTTAAAGCTTCATTTATACATTAATCATATTCACTGGTTAGGTATACGAAAAAAATTCGTTTTACTCCAAATATGTATTTGACAATAAATAAAAAGTGGTCCAATCGAATGTTAAAAATAATAATGGTAGACAATACACCAGCATCATCTAATCAAGCTAAGCAGATCTTGTTAAATTAGTACTAAATGACTGATATACATAGGTACATAGAGCAATTCATTACATAGTTAGATATTTTGTAATACATAGAAAAAAATTAACTCAGTTAAAAATGTGGTAACGATACTCTCATGATTATAAAACGTATACCATGGTAGCCAATGTAGTCATAAAATCAAAATTGCAAAGTATGAAAAAAATAAAAGATTAAAAAACAAAAGATTCCTACAATATGATAAGTCAAGGTGAAACAAAAGCACAGCGAGTTTCCGACGATATGTTTTGGTTTCAGGATATCGCACGCGCAATTGAGTCTGTTTCAGCACTTGGATTGTTTTCATATAACTCGTTGACTTTATAGCTAAACGTGTGTTAACTGTCTGCCGTAGTAGGGCACGCCGTTAGCTGGTGACACACAGTCTATTTCAGCTCGTGCGTTTCGAATGCGATCGTATAATATTTTATTTTCAGAGCGCACTCATGTTTATTCGGAGATGACGCGCTATCCCGGCTCGAGTAACCGCGCATCTGTCAGATCGTAGACTGTACACTCCAACCAAATTATTAATTGTAATCCTTACTCAACGATTATATGTTTAGGTCAAGTATGATTGTTAAAAAAGCTCATTTGGAACACAAGCTTTCCAAAATAAACTCGAAAATATGGATATTTTTAGATTAACTTGATTTGTAAAAGTAATCGGAAATCGTCGGTAATAACGCTGTAAGAATTTGCGTTTGCTGGTAGTTTAGCCATAGTAAGCTAGTTGATCATAAAAGCGCAGATTATCAGCACCTACCTGAACGTACATTCATATTTTACAAAAAAAAACCGTTATTTTAGTTTGTAGAAATCAGACAATGCTTTCCGATGCCAGATATCCCACCGATGCGGAACGAAACATGTCCATTCTGCACAAGAGACATAGATCACACATCTATGTCTTCTCTTCTGTCCGATATTTAGAACGATCTGTGACACGATTCCATTTGTTCCCTGACATGTCCGTCCGTCAGTCCGTCCACTAGATATTTCCTTGAGAATAATGTTTAGAACTTTTGACGGCTACTTTGTTTTATATGCCGCTCACAACCGTGGTGTGGCAACAATGTCTCCAGTTTACGACAGGTTCCGGTGTATTGGCTTTATATCTTTCTTGATTGCCTGGTTAGACTTTATGGTTGTAACGTACTATCGACAAATGAATATTAGAAAACTTGAGAGCACAAATCCAATCCATATAGAAAGAAGGTGGGGCAAAAGTAATGACCACATTGGAAGACGCTATTATAAAGTCATTAACTCCTTTATTCTCAGATATGGAATCCATAAAACAAATAGGTAAAAAATATATAAGTATAAACTAATATTTTAACAAACTTATGCTCTCTGCATCTGCCGCTGAAGAAGACTGCTCAAAAAAGCCGTAGGGACCTTGGGCAGTTGTAGTGTGAATGCGAAGAATGAGGCCGTAAACTTAATGTAGTGACAGGAGACTGGTTCCGGTTTTTCCTTGGATTAAATATAGATAGGATTGCCATTACTTTTCAACAAGGTAACGCTGCAAGCATTATGAACTACTATGAGCACCTATGCCCGTTGACGTTTGGAGATTTTTTTAAATGTTTGTTTTGTTATATACCTCTAGTATAGTGTATGTTCTAATGTAGTGTTTAGTATTAAAAAACTTTAATTTTGACATAATTTTCTTCAATTCATTTGTAGAGACGACTCAAAATCAAGAACCGATATAACATTTACGAATATACATACTAACCTAAAACGTAATCTTTCATTTACAGGTAATTTGTAGGAGAGCGAAGCTGGAATTTTTCCGCGCCAGCAGTCGCGAGATTCGGAAAAAAGCGAGGTGAAGTTTTTGTTGAAACGATGTAACAAATAGAAGTTCGTTCAAATAGGAAATTGCTAAAAACGTTGCTTTCGTCTCTTTTTGTACCTAACGACTTTCCACACCTAAGTAATCAGATGTTTTTTTATTATGGAAATTCAGTCACCTAGAAGTCTAGAAGACTTTGTGACTCAGCGGGCGAAGGTCCGCCTGCGACGTATGAGTTTGCGGGTATTATTCCCGTCTCCGGACAGATGTTTGTACGATATGCAGTGTTCAGTATTTGTTTTCTTTATTAACAACGAAAATTACAAGCAAAGGAATAGAAAAATTACAACTAGTATTTACAATTGAAACCATTGAGCTAACTGCAGACGGTTGCAAACAGTCTAAAGGTAGCTCAATTGATCCATGTCAATACCAGTCGGAAGCGTCCCCTAGACACTGGCTGCAGTATTTGTTCAGTGTTCTGGGTATTTACCATATGTAATATATCTATGTATGTACGCTAATGTTTAATTAAATAATATTGATTTATTATTATTACCAAATGCGTCAAACTAAACAAAGTTTACTGAAGGATTGTACATCGACTTACGCTCGGTCGAGCGGAAAGACAGGGAGGCATTTGTGTCTATTTAAATTAATTTCAACGGTAAGAGAACAATGCTATCGAGAGGATGCGATACAATTAGGAATGTGGGTCGCTCCTGGGTTATCTTTCCAACAATACCACCCCCACGGAAGGTCGTGTTTTGTGTAGCTGATTCTATTATCGGTACGTTATGATTACCAAATGGTTTTTGTTTGGCAGGTATCATAAGACTTAAGAGTCAACTTAATAAACTTTAGTGTTACGGTCTTAGCGCATACAAACATAAATAAAATAAAATAAAAATAGCCATTTTTTAATTTAAAATGCATTTGAACATTTTTATGAATATTTTAAACTATGTATTTGTATAGATACTTATTTTGTTCTTATTTATTTTATAAATCTATACTTATAATAAAACTGTAACAGGTCAAATTCTGTACATTGAAGATATTTTGAAAATTTTTTTTGGAGGAAATTTCTCACATCATCTGAACGACGCGTGTGCAACGCGTCGTTCAGATGCTGTGAGAAATTTTTGAAAACCCCTATAGCCCAGGGGAATCAAACTGAATTGAACTGATAAACGCGAAAGTTTGTAAGTATGAATGGATAGATGGATGGATAGATTGATAGATGGATGGATGTTTGTTACTCTTTTACGCAAAAACTGCTGAACGGATCTGGATGAAATTTGGCACAGAGATAGATTATAAGCTGGAATAAGAATAGGAATTTATTTTATCGCGAAAATCCTACGGGAAAGGAATTACGCAAGTAAAATCGCGAGTACTCCAAATACTAATCATGCGCAGACGAAGTCGCGGGCACCAGCTAGTTACATATATATCGAAGACAAGATAATATATTCAAAAACGTATAATTCATTCTCTTTTGTAAGATTTATCCATTGTTGGATAAAAGCCTCTTTCATCTCTTACCAGTTGGCTCTATTTTGAACTGACATCCATTGTTTTCCTGCTCCCAATAAGATATCATCCTTCTATCGACGAGCTGGTCAACCTGGGTCTCTCTTTCCATCTCATCGTCACCAATGCAAACATAGGGGAATTTAATTGGTAAGGCCATCAGCCGATTTCTTCCTACTCTCAGTTGGGAAATCGACGAATGAAGTGTGACGTACCATCTTCTGTCGCAAATGAACAAAGGAATCATCGTATTCATCGTTCCTTGTGTTCGATTTCGACCGTGGTACAAGATAGACATTATTCACGTTGAAAATCGGGAAATTGAACATCAATTGAATATGCCAGGACAGGCATAACCCAGACGTAGTGAAGAGGCTATAGAGCACATAATGCCGTGTAACAAAACTATTCTAAGTGTCAGGTTTGGCTGTTATAAAATACTAGCTTATCGCGTTATCGCCCGCGTTGACTATACGATTTGTCTTTCTCTTCAACCTACCAATTTTAAGAAATAAGTATTTAAGTTTATGATTTTATCACTTCATACTCAAAATGTCCGGTTATAAGCATCGTACATTAAAAATAACAGACATTTTAGTAATTATTTTCTTTATTGATATGAAACTAAGGTTTATATAATATTAGTAATATTTTAACTCATTATTTGAAATCATGTTCAAAAGTTATTTTACAACAAACTGAAAATGGAACGCAGCACTGAAGGAAAATCACGCCTGCGAAAATTTTAATTTAATTAAAAGTATGTTCAAAAGTTCTCCCAAACTATTGTGCTGACATGTTACTAACTATGTAAAAAGTTTTTTATCCACTTATGTGTAGAACTAACTAGTTTATTTAGATTTTAATATTTGGGCTATTTAATATTATTTTGGGTAATTCAGGCGTGAATTCTATCATCTACGAATATAATCTTTCTCATTAAAAATATTGCTGTTTAATGTATTTTTAAATTCATCAAACAGTTATGTAAAGCTTCCATTTAAAAGAAACCTTAAAGTTACTTATGGGTACTAAGTTAAACTAATAATAGGGTAGAGTAACCATGAATAACTAGTAGCGCCCTGCGGCGTCGGCCGTGTTAAAATTTACTCACCAAAATTTAATATCATATTTGAATACTTATTATCTTATTGGCAACGAAGACAAATCCAAAAACACAAAAATCAGTCCAGTCGTTCTCGAGCTATAAATGGAGTAACTTACACTACTTTCTTTTAGACACAGAGATATAAAAAAAAAAATTATTTCCAAAATTGTTTTTTACAGGTTTATAAAGTACCTACTTAAAACTAATCAATTTATCTCTTAAAGTATACAATTCATTTCGCTTTATGTATGAGTACTCTACCTTGTAAACTACATCTTATACGTAGTACGTAGGTATACGTTCATAGAGTCTAAAATACCAATTTCCGTTCAGCCAATATCTCACGTAGAAGTTTACGAGGCACTCAAGACAAAAACAAACGAGCATACACATTAAGATATGACAATGTAAAGGAAACCAAACCGCATTATAAAGATCACCATCAAAGCTTAATGGCGTCGTTACTTGGATTGTAAAGTTATTTCAAGTGTTGAATCTTTAAATTAATATAATTCTCTTTAAATGAGGATCACGAATGAGATTTAGATTAGAACTAGGTTGACATAAAGTACCTATAAGATGAGTCGGCATGTGAATAAAGGCGGCGTTGCATATCAGCTTCTCTGTTCATAAATTTGTTAGTATTTGATGAGTAACATAATATGTTACTCATCAAATACTAACAAATTTATTATCTGATGGCAAACTCAAATATCTATATTATAGATATTAGAGTTTGCCATCAGATAATTTGATCAGAATTTGATTATAATGTCTATAAATACTATCGCTTTATAGGTAACCAGAACATTGCTACTGATACATTATAAATAAATTAAATAAATATTGCTGGACAATTCACAAAACATCATCTTGCCCCAGCCTAAGCAGAGCTTGTATTATGTGAACTAAAATAACTTATATTCTTAGAAATGTTTATTGTAAGTACTAAGAAAACATCGAACCGAAACAAATATATCAGAAACGTCAGAGCGTACATTTGTACGAAGGCGGGAAGCGAACCCGCAACCTCTTGCGTGGTAAACGGGCCTTCGCCCGCTACGCCGCCGTCTAATGAAATCCGTTTAAAAACATCATGTTAACAGAGGATGTTTAGTTTAATATAATTAATGAAAACGTCCGACGGTTCGATAATTTATCCTCGAATTTAAAAACTCTAAATCTATAATTAAATAAACCAGTAGAGTAGTAGTAGTTATTCCAGTTTCTTGTGATATCGTGTGGAATGCTCTCACGCATCTGTTCCGCACTAACTCATGCGGCGCCCAATCAGAATCTAACGCCCACAAAAACAAAACAATTAGCCAAATAAAAATACAACAGGACAACCGCGGGGACATCTAATCAAACTTCACTACTTAGTATTAAACGAAGTCACTTCCCGCTGTCTGTCTGTCTGTCCCTATGTATGCTTAAATCTTAAAAACTACAGAACGGATTTCGATGCGATTTTTTTAAATAAATAGATTTATTTATTTATTGATTTTGATTTTATTTTTAATATTCAAGAGGAAGGTTGATAATGTAAAATAAACCTAACTGTGTGAACTAGCCATCTGCTGTGCAATTACGCTAAAACCACCCATCCAAAATTGACATATGAAAGCCATTTTAATGGCCTTCGTAATTTGAAATTGTATGGAAAAAACGCGCGCGATGGCCATTGAAATGACTCAAGAATGTCAATTAGGATGGGCGGTTTTAGCGTGATCGCACAGCTGGACGGGTAGATATTATAATTGAGAAAATTTGGATGGATGAATATTCTTCACGCCAAATTTTCACGTAGATGAAGCAGCGAGGCGCAGCTTGTTTTCGAATAAATAAACAGAGTGTAACAAATAGTAAGGACCTAATATAAGGTTTGTTGATTGGTTTCTAAAAATCACATAACTACTTCTTACGAAGTAAGCATAGGTACCTAAGGTACCTAAGCATAGATAATGAGTGTACATAATGTACACTCACTGTCTTTGACCCTGATAGGTTTACTAAAAGTTTGTAATAAGAACAACAATCAGTAGACTAAGCTTTATATAGTCTACAAAACTTTGTAAACCCATCTTTTGTGAATAACTATATTATTTTATTATTATACTCAATTCGTACGAACAGTGGTCGTACGTGCGAACAAATTCGTATCCAAAGTAAGCGCGGCCTTATTTCTTGGCATCGTTCCCACAACTTGATTGACAGTAACTCTAGCATGAGTTTCTTACGTTGACCACATGGACTGAAAAGCAATTCTCAAATTGCCCTTTGTGAGTAGGTAGAACAAAGACAATATTTAAACGTAAACTTTTACACTATCGTCATGGTCACACTATCATAATTTTTCAGATATAAGCTCCTGAATTAGTTCTAAACTATGTTTCAGGAGCCAAGCCAGTGACTTCACCAGTTTATATACTTATCAGTTATTTATGTCAAACCAATAGAAACTGACCTTAATTTTAGAAAAGCTAAAACATGCAAAATTTGGCATTTTATTTTTTGGGCTATAATATAATAATTTTCAAATGAATTTACCAGATAAATAATGCAATGCTTAGATCAAAATAAAATCTCCCTAGAGATGTATGGTGTTAGTTATAATGCCAAATAAAGATAATTTGCACGTGTTAAAATTACTTGATATTATGAACATTTTTCACAGTAATCTTGTCACCAAGCACGTCGACCGAACCTATTTAATGGATCTACTTATACAATAGCGCCTTGGTTTTGGCATCCAATTGTATTTATACTGATTTAAAAATAGCTGTATTGTAGACTAACTGTGCTAATTAAATGATGCATCAATAGATCGGTATGCTTGTTTCAACTAAGGCTGCCTTTTGACTACACAGCCAATTTCACTAAGAGTAGCATCTTGAGGATACTATCCTCACTTGATGAAGTTGAAGTTTAACTTTATGCAGTCCAAGATGAACTTTTTGAAGTTGATACTTTGACTGGATAAAGTCAAAAGATCGTAACTTTCTTCATACATGTATGATGCCGGACGGTGAATAAAAATGTGAAGAATTAACTTTGTGGCAAATGTTCAAAAACCCGTGTATTATAAAAGAACTCGAAAATTTAAATGAAGATGTTTTTTCTTCGTTTTGTTTACCGATTTTAGTATTAGAGTTGACTTTATAAATAATTCCAGAATAAAGGCCTGCGCTCTGCGCGGAACCCTTTATCCAATCAGTCCCGTTACAGATCACTAGCTTGCGACCCGCCGGGATAAAAATCAACTGTAGAAAGCTTGTCTCACAGAGAGGAAATATAATCTAGAGCGTAGGCCTTACAGAGCTACCTAAGAACCTTTTGTTTCGAAGACCTTTGCTTGTGTATGGCATGTGTATAGTGATGGGATGAGGTCTTCAAAGGTTCCCGAAACTAAAATAGAAGAGGAAAAAAACCATCCAAAAATCTGAATAGTGTTCGTACTTGATCTATGTTTGAACAACAACAAGCTTGGCTCTGGCCTTATATGGTCTCCGTAAACATTTCTCTGGCAGCTCCCCCTAATGCGTGTATTGGATCGAACCTGCCGATTTGTGTGAGTTGATTTAATACACGTAATGTGGGTTTTGCGAGCAACAAAATATACAGACGTTACGACAAGATTCCCGAATAGACGAGCGAAATAATGGCTTTATTGTGTTACGAAGAAAGATTCTAATTTTCTTCGTCTTTCGCTATATTGTTGTTATTTTCGATACCAATTTGTAGGTACGTGCATCTTTTGAAACGGTATATTCCTTCAACTTATTTGTCACTATGATGGTACGGTACCTACGACCTAACGTTTATAAAATTGTGAAGTAAATATAGCAACACAAATTTAAACTAATCATTTACCACTGTCACAGATAATACGCATTTGTGACTACGTCTATTTAAAATCAAATTTATAGTTAACACACCGAAGCAAAGAAAATACCGAAAAATAATAATCTGACAAAAAACGTGAAAATATTTTCATCTCAATCTATGACCCGCTCATTCATAATAGCCTTGACTGAATGAGTATCGCTACAAATTAAATCGTTGACAAATTTACAGATTAAAATAGTAATATTCTATTGAAACTTATCAAATATTTCTAGAGATAAAATGAAAAAGAATCCTATATGTACCAATGAACTTATAGCTGCTTCTGGCATCACGAAAGTTAATTGAAAACAACATAAAATTTCCGCTCAGTAAAGTGATCTCTCTGTTGTAGAATATTTGGTAGAGGGCCAAGCGAAGTGACATTGTTGCCGCGGCTATAATCGATTTCTGTTGTCTTCGTATCAATTCTGGTTCCGCGTGGCCTTCAGACAATGAAACTTTGATTGAGATTTCAAACTATGGTCCGGGCTTTCTGGACCGTATTGCCAAATCTTCTAATCTTGAAATTTCTTGCCAAATCTTCTAGTTTTAAAATATCATCATCATTGCCTACTTCTTTTACCACTCCACTACTGGAAGTGGAGATATGCCTCTCCTAATATACTCCATCACTACATAGTATAAAACAAAATCACTTGCCGATTCGGTTTTTAATAGGTAGAGTGATTCAAGAGGAAGGTTCACTCTATCTATTTAAAAAAACCGCATCAAAATCCGTTGCGTAGTTTTAAAGATTTAAGCGTTCAAAGGGACATTATGACATAGGGACAGAGAAAGCGACTTTATTTTATACTATGTAGTGATGATAAAACACCCGTGTGTAGCCGGGGCGGGTTGCTAGTTGATAATAATATGATCTTCGGGTGTATCATATTGTGCACTTAAGGATGATACCTGCTATCTATAGCCCTCGTTCTTAGATTAACTCTCATGAAAGGCCTCTGTGCTGTTGGCTTCTGCCCCACGAATGCCTCCCAAAGGACCGTGCCACTATTATAGCCTGAGATCATGGAAATGAGAAACAGATAATAAATTATCTTTTTGTATACAAAACATCGGTAGACAAAAATACAAAAAATACGAGGGAAATAAATAGCTCTGTATTTTTCTTGCAAATATCACTATGAATAAAACTGAAACATTGAATAGAATTCATGGGCTAATAATAATTTGATGTTAAAACATCCTTTAAAGTTTTCATATTCATTCCAAAGTTCAAGATTTTATTTCATAAAGATAAAATAATCAAAAAGGATTTCCGTTTACATGGAACGGGAACAATGTCGTTGATATAATTTAGAATTTATAACGATGACATGACAAAAATAAGTCTTGATAATTTTGCTACATTGTATAATGGCTTCTGGTTTCATTCAATTGAAATGTAGTCGGTGTTCTTGTCTTTGAAAAACATCCAGTTTGTGAAATTTTGCGTACACATTATCTGATTGTAGTTTATTTTTATATGGTTTTATTTTCATAATGTTTGTTTCATCCCGGGTATAGACGAAATAAATAAGTACGTATTGGAAGTAGTTAGGGATAGTTCGAGCACTCCAGGTGGCGGTCAGTTCGACATGTCGCGAACTAATCCCCAACTCCTAAACAAACAAACCTACATTAAAATCCTTTCAGGCTACCCCAAAATTAATGACGGTTCTATTCATAAACTTCCCAATTTATATTTTGTTTTAATTGCTTTGCCAATTTTGCTGGAAAGCCATTAGGGACTGTAGAAACATTTTATTTTCTGATGCTAATCAAGCTTGCGATTAAGCTTAAAGCCTTTGGATGTTGTTTTTTAAAACAAGTTACGATAACGTTGTACATCCAGCTTCTGCGAAACAATAAGTAGAAGCTTCGAGAAACAAGCATTAAAAATAAGCTTGCAATAAAACGAAGTGTAATAACACTGAAAATAGAGAAAACATACTTTTTTTTTTGCATTTGTTTAGTATCGTTAACTGTCACAATATTTTTCAAAAACCTTGGTTCTTTTGTTTATTACGTTAAGCTGCAAATTCCTACGCATAAATATTTATTCGTAGGCTAATCCAGATGTATCAAGTGGTAGGTACTGATTCCTGTCAGTGGTCGTGCGAGGAGTGATAATACCTGTGCAGTGCTAAAAATATATTTTTCTACTTTTGCGAACCTCACTGTAAATGTAAATCAAATGACAATTTACTTACGCATGTACCTTAACCTACCTTATAAAAAACTTATTATTGTATCTTTGCATGCCAGCCTGGATTACCTGCTTAGACTTTGGCTTTCACCTTTGTCGTCTTCTTTGTCACAATCCATCCCCATATTGATCAACACTTCACTATAACGTATCTGTTTAAGGCTATCGCCACACTCTGGTGTGGTGTGCAAGTCATAGCTTTTCATACACTTGGTATGGTTAGAAACACATTATCATCTCTACATAGTATAAAACAAAGTCGCTTTCTCCGTCCCTATATCCCTATGTCCCTTTGTATGCTTTAAATCTTTAAAACTACGTAACGGATTTTGATGCGGTTTTTTAATAGATAGAGTAATTCAAGAGGAAAGTTTACACGTATAATTAAACCATGCGAAACGGGGCGGGTCCCTAGTAGATACTAAATGCATGAAACCGATATGCTTCCGACGCGCTACAACACAACAAACAACAATAGTTTAGTTCTAGCTTTAGTGTTTTCGAGGCATTTATAGAACGACAGATTTTTTAAGGCTTTCAGCCTTTTTGTCCATGTCCCCTAGGTAAATTTTTAGTGTTCTGTGTTGTCGCAAAGCACCGATTCAGGAAGGTAGCGCCCATTTGGCAGTTTAATCAGGCTGAACTCATTAACTCTATTCGAGGCTATTTGCTTAACATTTCTCTCGATGCTCTGTGCTAACGATTGCTTATTTACAACTAGCTTTAGGACCAGATGTACTTTATCAGTAGGAGTAATTAGGGAATAGGTTTTTTGCCTGTACGCTCCGTATTAGATTTATTGACACTTGATTGATGACAAGACTCTTCAAGAAGTTTAATGGAAACTGGTTTTTATTCAAATCATACATCAGAAATCAATAACTTTCTTTCTTTAGGCTTCCAAAATAAGTACTTAGGCTAGTCAAATTTTAAACTATTGCACAATTATTTATGTTTTCTACTGTATGTCACCGTCATTATACGGATATAGGAGTATCTGTACTTTTGTAAACCATAAATACAAACGAAGAAGTTACACCTTTTTAAAAACCATCTTTATAGCTAAAAAATCATCGTGTCTGTGCTAATAACCGTTAAGAATTTCCTCGCATCTTGTCACAAGGAAACTCTTAGAGGATACATCCCGGCTGCTTTCAGTAGGTATCAGGTTATTTCTGTCGTTTTATTATATTGTCATCAGAACGCAATAAGGATGAAATACCAAATGACCTTTGGTTAAATCTTTCAAGCTAAACCACTTCCAACTTTGAATATGCTACTTCAAAGTTGGAAGTGGTTTAGCTTGAAAGATTTAACCAAAAAGTTAACTTGTATATGTTTACGCATCGTACGTACCTACAACTGTGAAATTAAAACTCTTGAAATATAAATCATAAATGTATTTAGCCCATTAATATTTAAATATCAGTTCAAAAACCATGATTATCTAGTACCCTAACACAAGCTCTGCTTAGTTTGGGGCTAGATGATGATGTGTATATTGTCCAGCGAAGTTCATTTGTATATTTGTTTCTCTGGACATTGCAATTGCCAGCAACGAATCGTTTTTTGTATGGTTGTTGCGTCAGCAAGCACAACTGATTGCGTTTAGTGAATGATGACTAAAAGGACATTATTAAAATTTTCCACTTCCTTGACCTCATCATTATTTCCGGCAACTAGTGTTCATTGTTAATTAATGAAAGGTGAAATAATAATTGAGTATTAGCTGTGAGCTGTGAACTAAAAGTCTCTGTCGTTCGAAATTTACGTATGTAAAGCTACATCACCAATATACGAAAATAAAAATTCAATATTCATTTCATTGTTTGAGACGTTATTGCCGGTGACGAATAACGAAAATAGGCGAAATAATTGTACATTTTTTGAAATAATTGTACTTTTGTATGAAAGTTTTGTAGGCGCGTAAAGCCTTCATAGTCACTGCTACGAAATGTCTACGCCGTAGCATCTTCATCTACAACCTTTACTGGTCCACTGCTGGACGCAGGTCTTCCCATGATAAGCGCCTCATTGGCACTCATCATATGGGAGTAATGCCCATAATCCCCACGCTGGGCATGCGGGTTGGGGATCGCAGTTCGGTGGTAGAATTGTTCTACAGGAGGCGCTGCTGCCCGCCCCCCGGTGGATATCCCTTAGTCGCCTCTTACGACACCCGTGGGAAGAGTTGGGGTAGTGCAAATTCTAAGCCGGCACCACACGGCAATACGCCGTAGCATCTAACTCGTACCTACTATTAACACTGAACGCAAGTAAAAATTAACTTAAGATGTTGATAGATAAGCAATCTTTTCGAGTTTTCTGTATTTGAGTAAATACAACAAACAATTCACACAGCAACATGTAGCATCAAGCTAAGCAGAGCTTGTTTATTAGGTTATAGTATACATCTACATTTCTTTATAAAATAGAAAAGGATTCTTTTAGGACATATGTACCCGTTATGAACCGATTCTTGAAAATTCGTTTTCTAAGGTTTAAGGTCCTTAGAAAACGGAATGGAGTCAATGGGGTATAACTAGTATTATATATTTGTCTAGGTTGTAGTTTGTAATATTATGATGATTTATGGTTCACGTTATCTGTTCATGTTAACTCAACAATACCAGCTATTTTCACAAACAAACAGATAAAAGAGGAATCCTCTCTGCGTGTTGATACATCGCTTACGATTCCATTAAATGAATTACATTCTTGGCTCGGCGAGGAGAAACGTAACCGAAAAACAACGTAACTAGGGAGTAACGGTCGATTTATGACGTTTCCGAGAGCGCTGAGGGCCGGCATTCAAAACATGTGCGGAGTGGGCATGTGCGGAGTGGGTGGCTATGGGTTATGATATCATCAGCATCAACATTTACATCAACCAACATACTATGAAAGTAACAACCAAGGAATAAAAACAAATTTAAACCATACAATTATAACGTTTGAGCTAACTGCAGACGGTTCAAACAATCTAGAGGTAGCTCAACTGATAAGGCACTGTACTTAGTCTTTGTTATTATATAGATACTATTTTAAATCTACATGAATTTTTACTAAATAATTTGTTGTTAAATTTAGATTAACATACCATACTCTCAACGTATTTTTTGTCCTGATATAAATTGATCAAACATTTGTGACATAAATTGCTTCCCATCTTTTTATAGCGTATTTTTCTGTTTATCTTTGATGTGATGATGAAGAACCTCCTTATATTCGTTGTCAGCCCCTGATATTATATTAGTCTTGAACGACTACGAGTAAACCTCTAAAACTAGAAGTGACAATACCAATGTCACTGGACCGCGGGTGACAAAGCGAAATAAAAAAGCCGAGTGTATTTTTGTGATTTTTCGCAAATAGTGCGTCGCTAATGCGACAACGGAATGTAGAGCGAGTGACGTCACCAACTAAAATAACTTTTGTCTCTATACGTGCTCTAAACTCAGCCAAGAGAGTTGACAATGTGTGTTAAAGAACATTAATCACACGATTATAAATGCCAATGTTTAGTATGGCCGTTTGAATGTTTATCACCTCATAACTACAAAATGACTGAACGGATCGCACTGAAATTATGCATAGGCATTGGTCTTTTTATCCTATAAATCAGTTCTAGAATACTTTAAACGTTGCTATAAAAACCACTCGTGCGACACCACGGATATTAGTAATTAAAAAAGACTATTAAGAAACTATAAATGCTAACAAGGTGCTGTGATCGCTCAGCAAAACAAATAAAGAAAATCGTTTTGATTAAAAAAAATACGGTTATAACCCATAACACGAGCTTCTCTCTTCGTGCCATATTAAATACTTGTTATGTTGGAAAATTCATACAACAATAAATATCTTATATTCTTTATCTATATCTAGCCCCAAGCTAAGGCTAGCTATAGAGAATAATGTGTGAATTGTCCAAGTATCATCCATCTAGCATATATGCATATAGCATATATCTTAACGATCATTGAATAGGTACCCATAACACAAGCTCTGATTACCTTGGGGCAAGATGATGGTATGTGGATAGCCCAGCATAAATTATTTACCTCTATTTTAAATTGGACCGAATGCTGTCTAAGATATTTTTGAAAAACGTCCTCATAATAATATCTCACACTGGATTGGTAGTACCTACCATACCTAAAACAGTATGTATAAATCAAAGTCTGAAAGACTACAAAGAGCTGAGTGCCTAGATCCTTCAATTTAACCTCCAGACGTAACATTTATCAGGTCAATCCTCCGTCCTCTATCCCTGAACCAATAAACTTTTTGCTATCGGACTAAGTTACGGTTATTTTTCTATGAAAGAAAACTTTCACATATGTGAAGGTGAAACGGGTCCTAAACTTTCTTATAATCTAATAATTAAACAAATTAAAACAAGCGTTTATAACTTAAAGAATTTAGTTATCGGCAGACTGTTGCAAACAGTCTAGAAGTAGTTCAACTGATCCATATCAATAACAGTCGGAAACATCTCCGTAAAACATCTACTTGAACTTATCATTACATGAAAGCGTTAAACATCTTTATTATTCTATTCTTTCTATCTTATTTTGGTAATTTGACGCAATACCGAGATCTGGATCTAAGATTTGCAAACAGAAAATCTTTAATAACAACGAAAGTTACAATCAAGGAATAGAAAAAATTTCAAATAGTATATGCAATTGAAACAATTGAGCTAACTGCAGACGGTTGCAAACAGTCTAAAGGTAACTCAATTGATCCATGTCAATACCAGTCGGAAGCGTCCCCAAGACACTGGCTGCATTACCACGCTGTATGGCAATGAACAGAAAATGAATTCCTCCCAAATAGAATGTTCTCTCCTTGCAAGGGTTCCGCAGCTTGACACTTTGCATAATAAATGCCGCGAATGTGTTCATTTGTAATGTTCATATCTCAAGGAATGAACACTACTGAATGTTATAAAACGTTACGACATGACATCTTGCCTCGTGGATTCCTTTAGTATTCATACAACAAATTAACATAAAATTTACGACGTCCATGTGGCCTCACTCATAATGTTGTGGAGAAATAGCCATTCGAAAGAGGAATTCGATCGAACCGTAAAACTGAAGCACGCACCTACTTATTTATAGAGCTTGTCTTGTTAATGGGTCATTTCCAGTACAATTTTGTTACAGTCAGGAACTTACCTCTTGTCCTATATTATATTGATTGTGAACATATCGGAAAACGTCTGAATATGGACTGTAGGAAAGCTTTATAGAAAGGGTTTTCGTTGATGATGAAAATGAAATTTCGATGAATTAAATGTTCAATATCAATAAATGATCTTATTTTATTGTAAACAAGCGACCCGCCCCGGCTTCGCGCGGTTTTATTATACGTATAAACCTTCCTCTTGAATCACTCTATCTATTAAAAAAACCGCATCAAAATCCACTGCGTAGTTTTAAAGATTTAATGTTTCAAAGGGACATAGGGATATAGGGACAGAAAAAGCGACTTTATTTTATACTATGTAGTGATAAACAATAAATATAAATAAATAAATATGTTGGACAATCCACACAGCACCATCGAGCCCCAAAGTAAGCTACTCAAAGCTTGTGTTATGGGTACTTTATAATTGATGTTTTTAATACATTATATACATAGATAGACATTTTTTATCAAACATAGAAAACACCCAGACCAACGAAACAAATTTCTGCAGATCGTGCACAAATTTGTTCCGAGACGGGAATCGAAACCGCAACCTCCTGCGTCGCAGGCGGACCTTCGCCCACCGCGCCACATAGGTCGTCATTATTGATAGGCACAGTTGCTGTTTCGATTACACGTATCTATATGTAAGTTCTAAACACAATACAAAATAATACAATATATTTAATTTTGTGCTCTCCAAATTAGAGGTAGCTACAACATGTGCAAACAACATGGTGGAAGACTAAATTTCCCCATTATTAGCATTAATCTTGCCAACAGTAAAACACGATAGAGCAACCACAGTAGTTTCATATTTGTGTTAGTTACGGACTTCATTTAGGGATGTCTGACGCACAGAATACCCACGTCAGTGTACATTCTAACGTGCTGACGTTATACACGTTTTGTTTGCGTAAAATAGTTCGAATTTTAAACGAAATAAAATATGGCTACTTGGGTAAACAAACATTGATCCGGATGAAACAGGATTAACCTTTCAATATTCAACTAAGTGATGGGAAAAAGGTTTTGAATGTGGGTTTTACCCTTTGTGCTTTCTCGTTACATTAAGTTTTTGTCGAAATGTTACTCGTATTTTCTACAAAGAGTGTTCATTCGGTTATTTCGAAAATTCGGCTTGAGTACCTAAGACGTATCTTGTACGTACGAATGACGTCAGACTGCTAAGAATATCATAAAGAGCGTTAAACTGAAGATAATAATTTGGTTAATAATCTAAAAGTGTTAAACAGAATAAAACACGTCTGTAAATTTATTTTGATTTAAAATGAAAAGTACATGTTTACAACATATCGCAATAAGACGCTAGGTAGGTGCAATAATCAAGGATGTTATTGTCTTATAGTCTGTAAAAATACCAGTGGGTCATAACACCGTGGTAAAGTTCACTGTTCGTCGTAAACTAGTGTTTTATTGTGAGTAAACAAAAACATGGCAGCAGACAGCCATTGACGCGAGGCTGACCTCCATCATTTTAATATTATCTACCCAAACTTACACGGTTAAAGTAGAAAAAGTCGCCAAAGCAGCGGTGAAACATGGGAGCTTCCAAAAAAAATTAACGATTAACGCAATCGATGATTAAGACCATTTATTAATTATTATATACTAGCGACCCGCCCCGGCTTTGCACGGTTTTATTATAAGTATATAAACCTTCCTCTTGAATCACTCTATCTATTAAAAAAAACCGCGTCAAAATCGGTTGCGTAGTTTTAAAGATTTAAGCATTCAAAGGGACATAAGGACATAGGGACAGAAAAAGCGACTTTGTTTTATACTCTGTAGTGATTAAATTTAGAGCCCATTAGATCACTGAAGCTAACAATATCTTACTTATTAGGTACATAAATAGATTGGACCCGCGGTACCTGATGGCTATACTAACACGAAACTGCTTACTAAATAATAAATAAGAGTAGGTACCAGTTGTAATAATTCTTTTTTTATTTGAAAAGTGGTGCTTCTAGTCTAGTCATATTAATTGATTAAGATCTGACTAATATTTTTGGGTTACGTATCCTTAATAATGTTATAATGTTGGTAATTTTATCCACTACATCTGCAAAATCTTTTTATTTTCTTGAATCTTTGCTTTCGTTTTTGCGTTTTGAAAACGCAAAACGCCGTAACGTTTTGCGTTTTGAAAACGCAAAAACGTTGCTTGAGGGCTATGTTCAACTTAGTTACTACTGACAGTTGTAAGCCATACTTTGTTAAGTACAAAATTCTCACTCTACTAGCTCTATATATTCTCAATGTAGCAATGTTCGTGAAAAATAAATAACTTACATTTATTTAAAAGTTTCTCTGACGTTGTAGTACGTAACCGACGCAACAATAATAGGCTTTGTACGCACCCATCGCAAACTGCCCTAATACGAAAAAGTATTTTAGGTATGGCACCCAAAATACATAATCATGCTGTATAGTGTTTAAAGAACTGTTACTCTGATACTTCGAATGTATTTAAAAATAGACTCATGAATGTACTCATAGATAAATGTGACTATAACGTTAATGTTTTTCTGGGTGGCAAATTTTGAATAAATACCTACCTATTAGAATTTAAATTTAAGTTTAAGTTTAACTGATAGTTTTATTAATTTCCGAAATATGATTGACTATATTATTATGTATACCTACTAGAAAAGACATAAGTTTCACATTAGTGACAAATCCGCAGAGTGCTCTCTCCTAATGCACGCCAGTAGTGGCAAAACATGTGGAACATAACATATTTATTATAACTAATTGCATGCTCACACCATGTTAATACTCATGTTTTATGCAAATAAATAAATAAATAAATAAATAAATAATTCCGGACAGTCCACACAGCATCATCTAGCCCCAAGCTAAGCAGAGCTTGTGTTATGGGTACTAGATGACTGATATACTTAATACAATACATTACATAGATAGATATTTTTTATTATACATAGAAAACACCCAGACCAACGGAACAAATTTCTGCAGATCGTACACAAATTTGTTCCGAGGCGGGAATCGAACCCGCAACCTCCTGCGTCGCAGGCGGACCTTCGCCCACCGCGCCACATCGGTCATCAAAAATAAAATAAATGAATGATAATAATGAATGATAATAAAATAAATGATTCTTAGGGCCTCTTTCACCATCTCCAAGTAAAGCGTTGATTAGTTACTTTCTGGTTAACGTTAATTGGCAAGTAAAAGCTACGAGTATCTTTTGTCAATTGCACAAACGAAAATAGAGCTTCGAGTAACAAGTTACTAATTAAGTGAATGACGTAAAAATCAAGCGTTACATTCGTTCATATATCGTTCATTATACTTACGTCAAACGTGGTTGTCAATTGTATTGTAATTTTGTGGTTACCTTTAAGAAGTATCACTTGTTTAATGACAAATAACCACTCGCCTTTGTGAATTAGGGATTATTATAAGTATTATTAAATTAAGCACTTGGTTTACTGTATACTTATTTAGACAAAATCTAGCACAAAATCGGTTTCGTCTAGGTCCGTAGGGAAAATAATCCACACGGAATTTAAATACACGAATCATAGGTAATCGTTGAGTCGTAGAATTTTCTGATTCATCAAATTGATGATCAATCAAGTCAAATAAATGCATTGCTTGCATTAATTTAAAGAAATTGTTGGGTGCTATCTGATTTTATCTACCCAAAATGACAACGGACATCTGTTACTTGTTAAGTAAACAAGCTAATTGGTAGATTTTACAGGCAAGTAAGTTACAGGTCAGTTAAATCTATGATTAGTGCTACTCGAACGTCCTGAAATTGGCACATGAGGTTACGGGTGACTTTAACTGGCGGTTAGCCTACTCTACACTTTACTTGGGGGTGGTAAAAGAGGCCCAAATTCTTATTCTTAGAAAAATCAGAAGTTGGTTAATGGTTCTTTAAAAAAAACATATTATATTTTCACCTAATGTTAAATTAAATCTACATCGTGTGTCTTTCTTTTATATTTTTTAAATATTTTACGGCACAAATAATTGCTAGCAGTTAACTTTTTCCGCTGTGTTTCAATTTCTATGTAAAACAGCGGAACGTCAGATTTACACACGCGATTGTCCACATTTAAATAAAGTTTTCACAGTTGGGTCCAGAGATCTAAGCTGATTTTGTGAGTGCTCGTTCTATCAAAAATACTTTGTTGAATAACTGAGAATTTAATCATGAACATCATAAACCAAACCTGATGAATTCCTAACTCTGATTCAGAATTAGATAGCACTTAGAGTCATGCGTAGAAAAAACCGCTCAGTTGTTTTTTTTTTACTTTGAATGTGGGTAAAAATGGGCAGTCGTTGGGGTAAAAAATCACATGTAGGGTAAAAGTTCACAAAAGATACAGCACAGTACAGCTAATAACTTACAGTTGCTTACAGTTTAAGAAAACTAACAAATCACACACATATGGGCTCTATTACTTATTTAAGAAACCTTTAAAAAACCTTTGAAATCAAGCTTAAACGACTAAAAGACTCAAACTCTTCTTTGTAGTTTACACAGCACGCCATGCAAGGATCAACTGACGTTGACACAACATGGCGGCTCGTATTCACTTATTTTCGCCGAATAAGCCTGCACAGCATCCACACCCCGAGTTTCTCTACTAACTTTTAGCTTTAAAATGGTGTAAATTTACACCCATGCTCCATCTATAAAAAATGTGATCAATAATCTAAAATGTAACGGGAAAATTCTGAAACCCACTACACAGGCCACTGGTCATGTTTCCCACTTTGTGCCCGCGCTGAAAAGCCATTGTCATCCAATATGGTAGCTAACTCAATTTCATAATGGCACCTTCTTTTTGCTCCGTTGCACTTGTTTTTCTGTTTTTGTTTCTATTCTATTACCAAATTGAAGGTAGGTACAATTTGCTTTATATTTATGAGGTAGGAAGGTATTAAGACTGGCCTTTGTGTGTTTTCAGGAAAAACCGTCCAGGGGCTTATCTTAAAAGCCATCAAAATGTGTTTGGGTCTATAAAGTATATTTTAAGGAGAGTCCGTTTTTATTTTCTAGTCATATTATTTTTCTTGCAAATCTTGCCGTGTAAGTAGTAGGTACAAGACAAAATTAAAAGCGGGCCGTGCATAAAAATGTAATAACTTACCTGCCGGGGCGTAGTGACGCTACTTTATTAAAGTTTTCATGCAAAGTGATAAAAATGACGACGCCTTTATAACAGCTAAGCTGTGTCTTTATTTTGTTGTAATAAATGAAAATTTTCCGTGTAATTACGCATACTTTCTCTCAGGATGGAAAAAATGCTGGAGCTGTCTTTTCTTGCGAATGATGTTCGTGCTTAAAATGACACAAAAGATAAATTTCATACTTATCAGTGTATTGTTTTTAAACTCCTTATTATTAACATACATTGAATTTGTACTATCAAATAAAGCTATTTGCCGAATCTCTTAGAAACTGTGCGATGAAATTATTTTGATTCAGGTACAAATTCTCATCTCAACGACTCATTTAAGTCACTAATCTTCTGTCTATTCTGAGAACATTACGCATGCAGCCTAAATAATATCGTAACTCGTAAGCCGAGCCCACGACGTAACATCAATCATATCGTCCAGCTCTTGGCAGTGGCTTACAAAATGATAATAAATGAATTTTAACCCCCGCCCTGCGCCGTCAGTCATTGTTCATCTTCCGTGCCGATGAAACATCATAATTATCGTGGAATTTGTAAAGAAGAAGTCTTATTCTTGAGATCATAAAGAAAACGAAAGAAATTTATCAAGAAATTAAGTAAATAAGGCACACAAAGTTTAAACAGATTCAAAAACCCAATATTCTATTATTTAATGGAGCTTATCTTAATTTAAAAGCAGATACTGTGCTGCTATAACCTGCACAGATATTCATCCCTAGACAATAATGGCAAGCATCTGATTCAGCGTTCATAAAATCGCGATTAGATTCCAAAGCGAACGTACTCGCCTCATAAAAGCTTTGAAGCGAACAGTTCGAATGTTTCGACCGCAATTCCGGTTACTCGTCTAAACTTTAAGCTTCACGTTTTACAATAGTTTCGGGCGTCTTCATTTCATACTGTCCTAACTTTAGGCATAAAACAACTATTCGCTGGCGCCCCACTAAACGTGACTGAACTTCGCATTTTATTTACTGTACGGCCTTTGTGTTTGGTAAACAGCAGGCGCAGTTTTTTGGGGAATTACATACGGTATTTGTATGCTCTGCATACTGGAAGCTTTTCGTACGTGCGTTCCATATAACTGGGATTATAAAAAAAATTGAGGGTTCAATCACAACAGCTTTGGCAGTTTTGTGCGTTCAGTTCCTTTGTCTTCTTTTTGTCACCGCCGGGAAATACGGGATACTATAATGGTTTTAAGACTGAATTAGATATATAAATATAAATAGGTAAATCTGAACCGGAATAATTGAGTTCTGTGAAGTTATTTATTTTAGAACCAAGTACAGGTTATAATTACTATTGGGGTTCGATGATGCCATGTGACCACGATCGCTATAACGTGAGAGCGTATGGGAAATATGAACTCAAGGTAAATACCCGATAAAAATTTACATTATGTTAACAAATCGGTATTCTAAATGAAGTTAGTTCTAAGTTCCATTTAGAGTTCTAAAATTGGTATTTCCCAGAACAACACTATTCATAAAGTTACGTTCATACTGTCCACAAACAGTCAAGTCTACACATAGTCCCGCAAGATGCTCCACAGTCCACTAAAAGTGTCGTAAACGGAGTCTCTCTTAATTAAAACTACACAAACATTTCCCGGAGTCTTTACATTGCTAACAGCTCTAGCATCAAGCCTGTTATTCTTTCTTTAAGTTTTATTTTTCCCTTTGTTTGTTTGCTTGGGTCTTGTGACATCATGCTGTTTATCAGAAAGAAGGAAAAACATTTATTAATACACTTAAATACAACACACAAACAGAATAAGACAGTAAGAATTCAATAACAAAGGGATGAATGAATACAAATTAAGCATAGATAAAACACAGGTCATCATTAAATAATAATAATATAATAACAGAAGTAAACGTTGGTACAGGTACTAACACCCATATCTTTAGTGGTTACCTTGACCTCGACTTAAACTATACTCTGGTTTAGAATCATAGATATTTTTTGTAAACATTGACATTTATAAATGAAAACTGAATAAAAAGTGATAGTAATATCAGACAATAGCAGGGTAACATCAAGCTAACAACTAAAAACCAAAACAAAATCATCAACAACGCATAATTGCACAAGCACATAGAAAAAGATGGAAGTTCGGGTTCGATAACGACTAAAAGATCAATGGAATGATGAATGAAAACTATCGAAACCACGAATTGTTTGGAGCTCCTGCAGCTTGGTCTGATGATACCAGTGTCATAAAATATCTTCCATTAATATTCCTTTGGTTTTGTACCTCATTTGTCTACAAAAAATATCTGTTTTTGAATCGCGGTATAGTATCAACTACCAAATGCGTCTTGGTATGAATGATTATACAAAATTGGTGAAACGAGCTGTCATCTCGAAATACGTCACTACCTACCTTGAAACTAACTTGAGCTTTATAAAATTAATGACATAGAATGACCCGAGAGCTGGTGAATATCTGGCTCAGCGCATCAGCATTGCCATACAGCGTGGTAATGCAGCCAGTGTCTTGGGGACGCTTCCGACTGGTATTGACATGGATCAATTGAGCTACCTTTAGACTGTTTGCAACCGTCTGCAGTTAGCTCAATGGTTTCAATTGTAAATACTAGTTGTAATTTTTCTATTCCTTGCTTGTAATTTTCGTTGTTAATAAAGTATTAGTGAAGATAAAAAAAAAATGACATATAAATCATAGATGAGGCATAGATTTTCTACTATGTTTTATGCAAGTTTCGTTCGTGCTTACTACAGGCGTTTCTTAATGTTCCTATTTATTCCCGCACGTGCATATATTGTGCTTCGGAATGTCCGTCTGATTCAATTTTATTAATGGAATTGGACGTTTGCCCTCACTAACTCTGGACGACTTTTCTATTCAAGACATATCTCGATCAAGTCTCGTGTGCCGCAATTCATTACTAATGCTTCAGTGTTTAGGTATACATTTGCTTGCGCGTATCGTGGACTGCCACCATGTAAAAGCATAGTCCAAGAGCTAGTCTGATAAATTTAAAATATAATTTAAAAACTAGTATAAACTCAGAAAAAATAGTACAGGAATGCACGGTTGATGTCGATTTAATGCATCCACTAAGTTTTTACTACAACAACAATCTTGCAGAACATACCCTCCATATAAGAAATGAAACAATAATCTCTCCTATTTTTTGATATTATTTAATTTATTCCAAATTACCCTGATTGCATTTTAATAAAAGAAACCTTAGACCTGCTTACTTTAGTTGGAATGTTCAGAAATATTCATCGCTCAACTGTCAACTGCAAACGCCAACAGGCCTGAAATCTTGTGTTTTTGGCCAATATTCAGGACAAAGGCATTCTTTTGGTGTATGAGGATATCCTATATCGCTGGGGACTTACTTTGGCTGAGATATAGTAATGGATACTACAAACACCAAACCTTCTTGAATAAAAATATATAGCGTTGTAAAGTATTATATTAAGTATATCAATTATCAAGTAACCATAACCTTAGCTTTGGTTAGTTAGGGGCTAGATGATACTGTGTGGATTGTCCAGCATTATTTATTAGTAAAGTAAAGCGTACTTTGCGTTTACGACGGCTCATAAAAATAAATAATAAATAATAAAAAATAATAATGTATCTCCTTCTCTAAGGGGCGTCGTTGTTCGCCTGTTAGCTCTAGCCATGAAACTGCATTGAGTTGAGTCAGAGCATAAGCAGAATGTCAACAAGGCCGACCCGCTGTCAGGCATTTACGATATTGCTTTTAGATTTAGACTAATTGCGGAGAGCTGAGTGTGCTTACTGGGCCGTTTTGTGCTGTTCACGTGCTTAAGGTGGAATAGTTAATATCAAAGCATTAAGGCATATTTGTATCACCATCATCACCAGTATGATGGTAGAGCTGGGTAAAGGCCTATTCTTTTACACGATAGCTTAAGGCGCAAAAAGGAGATGAACTAGCGCCACCACTTATTTTATCATATAGGTAATTACGTTCACCAAAGGAATTACCAAAATTCACAGATTCAGTTTGTTATACCTAATTTAAACTATTTTTAATGCATCCGTAGTGGTTTTATTTTGTCTATTTTAGGAAGAGATACCTACGAAAACAGAGTTTGGTGGCTACCAAGAGCAACATCGTATCTCTTCCTAAACTAGAAAAAAAAACTTCACGGATCAGTGCGAGCCTCCCGCCATCGATATCCATATTCCTTTTGAATTTGTATTCAAACATCGCTTCGATTATAAAAAATAATATTTCAATCCTTCTTTATTATTCTTAATTAAACAATTATTAAATGTATATCTCTGATTAGGTTGAAGATGTTTTTAAATAATACTAGATAATCCACACAGTAGGACGCCCTCCGGCCAGGTGGGATGACGATCTGCGAAAGACTGCTGGCAGATGCTGGATGCGTCAAGCTGAAGACAGGGCGCTATGGCGCTCATTGAGGGAGGCCTATGTCCAGCAGTGGACTTATATAGGTTGATGATGATGATGATGAATCCACACAATAAAATGCCCCTAACTAAGCAGAGCTTGTGTTTTGGATAATAAATGACTGATATATATCGAATCAGCAACATCCTACGTCGTAGGTGGATCTTCGCCCGTCGCACCACATAGGTCGTCATAAAACCAATATTACAGTTCGATGATTTGTTTTGATATCATCTGCCTTCAGTGTATTTTGTTTATTTGCGTGAGCCAACTATACAGAAAACTGAGACACCCGCTGGTTCTGTCGAGGGTTGTATGATAAAAATATCTCCAAAATGCCATGGACAATTGGACAGAAAGCCTCCTGCTGTTTTCTCATACTTACAAGTAACATGTTCTCTTATTTCCGGACAAGCAATATCTCGCGACATCGACCGCGTAGAATCAGATAAATAAAGATTTTAGTTTTTGATTCTATAGTATACCTACCTAAACCACTTCATCCAAAAATAAACTCACCCTTTAAATTTAAAGTAGCTTAGATCATTCAGTGAGGTTTTAAATGGTATTTACAACGACACCACTTTCAAGTTCTTGAATAAAGATGCCGTTTTGACCTTGAAATCCTAAATTAATAATTTAATTTTTTACATCTACTCTCTTAAATCTACTCTTACCCTGTTGAAAAACTGATATCTGGCTATAACGTAATAAAATTGATGTTTTGGGAAACCAATTGCCGTCTTCTTATCGTGTATTTTTAAAAAAATACTTAACATTGTGTTTGTTTATTTTATAAGGAACCTTCATGCTTCATGACGGTCTACTACTAACGGTTCCTGAAATATAGAGCATTTTTCCACACTTGAACTAGAACCCTTTGTTTTGGACCCTTTAGGATGCGAACTTTCAAGTAGGTATACTCGACCTGCACCCTAAAAGGATTAAATACTTTAAGTCTCATATCTCTAAGATCATCAATTTAGGCTGTCCGTTGTCTGTCTGTCTGTCAGTTAGTCACTCCTTTAAATATACATATTGATGAAAAACGTAGCCCGCGTTTTATTTAATAGAACATAAATAATCGTCTCTTGGGCTAAAGTTACGATTGACATTTACGTCCTCCCTTGTATTTACGTTGAATGGACATGTTCTGAACGTTTTTACAGCGCCATTCTGTTAGTTCGGTCATTGATTTGTTGCTTTTTTTTCCAGAATGTTCGGGTAGTCCAGCGTTTGGCGACGCGGAGTCGCAATGGCCGCTGTTAATTCGGTAAGTTTATAAAGTTTTCTAAAAATGCTGAAACATAATGAGAAATTAAGATCTCAAGATAAAACAAAAATAGTGAAACTTCCAAAAGCGTGAACTTTATAGATTTTGTGTTTTTAGTGTTTACGAAAATGCTAACGTTTACTTTAACGTTTTAAAGTTTATTTACTGATACATCAATGGTTAAGCGCTAAAATTAGATTTCGTCATTGTAAAAAATAGGAAAAATGAATAAATACCTAAAAAAACTATTTCGGGAAACCCTAGTGTTTAAATGTACGAACATAAAACATAGAAACAATATTAAGGGTATCTCTACTGTTAAAATATAAAAATATACCAAACAACGAAAAATTAAAGAAAATATAATATATTTTCTTTAATTTTTTGGATATTATCCAACATTGAATCATAGCTTAGGGAATCCCTACTGTGTAAATGTATAATAATATACGAAACATCGAACACACTAATGAGGGAATCCCTACTTTAAGCCTATGCAGTATTATCGTATAATTCAATGCTTTATCTAAGATACCGTGTTCATTAACAAAATCTAAGCTCCATCTAAAATCTGGCACATTATAACTGTAATCTCTACTAATTCTATACTCTACTAATTGGTATAGTGTATGGCGTAGCGTTCACAACATCTTAATTATTCTCTTATTTATTGACTTAAAATACCAATTTGTATAGTTTTACAATAGCTACTTACTTACTTCTGTGTGGCGTTTTAACTACAAAATATTATTTTACCAGTACTCTTTCGTCCGATCTCTTGTGTGGACAGTACAATTCTATTTCATTAATAATGTATCTGTTAAAATCTTGTGATGAATAGGAGATTATACAAGGAGTCTTTTAGGTCGTCACTGTATTTTGTATCTCAAGCAACGACAGCTAAGAGACTATGCTAAATTTTATTTTTCTCAATAGGTTGAGACCTAGTTCCACCGTAACAACCAGCTATTGAGCTCCGTTACAGCGAGTTGGCTCATCATTTGGTATAACGTGCCCAGGCCAGCTAGACCTCGTAGAGGTTAAAAGAGACCTTGTTTTTAACGTAATTTTGGAGGCTGTAAGGATCAGGTTGAGCTGGTTTCACTGTAATGGTGTTAGCTCCGGCCGCCACCGGTTCGCCATGGACGCCTTCCAAATCACATTGCATTTGAATGGAGAATGCACTTTGGGAATAGGTGGATAATGTCTTTTATCTATTTCCGAATAATTGTATAAGATACGTATTTTGAATACGTAATGTTTGAGAAAATCTTAAATTGTAAAAATCTTAATTGGTGACAGAAAAAAGACTCCTTGTATTCCGGTAGGAGTCAATTATGTTTTCATGAGGGTTTTAAGAAAAGACATTATCAAGCGGGACTTTGTCAGTGCTAACATACCAGCATTCTTGAAAGGAATAGTCTGTTGTGTGTTGATGGTAAGCGTCTCGATGATATGACACCCATGAGAGTTGGAGAGGCCTGCAATGCAGTGTGGAACGCTACATGTATCGACTTTGACACTTGCGCCTTCCTATCTTCCAATACCATCCGCGAGGGCTGGTGTGGCGGCAGATTTGGCTGAGGATCTCAAGAGGCAAATATATGTGATGTTCGGCAGAGACTATGAATTTACTATGTTTTTTTGTAGAATTTCTTGCCTATCTTTTCTTTATTGAAAATTATATTGTTCAAATAAATTGTAATCCTGGATACATAATCATCTATCCCCAAATTAAGCAGAGCTCAGTGTTAAGGTTATCTACTGGATAAGTATTATACAATAAAAACATAACTTTTGTTTCCATGGCGTTTCAGTGATCGCGTTAACTAATATGTAACAAATCACGAAAGTTTAAAAAGTTTTAGTGCAAAGATATGTCTAGAGAGACACGAATTTTCACCTACAAGATATACCTACCTACTTAGTAACTTATCCTGGACCAAATCATACGTAATAGTTACATAAAAGACAAAAAATATGCTATTGGAATAATCTTCAGCGAGTATCTACATTCTTGCTTTGCATCTCGATATGTTCCGGATACAGTGATCGTAAAAAGTCAGTTTAGAGACTGCAGTTACTTTTCATTACCGCTAGATAAACCACGGCTCTGTGATCTTTTATTTTCCGTTTTGCAATCCGCGTTTGAAAAACAATATTTTTCTAGGAAGTGAAAATCGTATTTGTTTGTTTTTCTCGTATTCATGACAAATCCAGGCTTATTGTGAAATAAAACTTTGAATTTGATTTAGAACACAAGAGAAATACTTATTTTAATCAAATAACAATACTATTTATTAACATGTATTTTAGCAGGTTTAGGATTTCAGAACTACATATAACATAGCTATAAATTACTTTACTTCGGTTATGAATTATCCCAGCTGGTAATTATAAAGCCTCATTACCGCGTTGAGTATCTGTCCTACTAGAGATTAGCAGATTCCCCAAACGAACTAGGGGAATAGATAGTACCCTCGCAAATTGTAGTTGAATAACATCAGGGCAAGGTCGCGGGTCGAACTAATCGGCAACCCACATACGAACCCGCATTCTATGCCTGATCAAAATAGCAACTCTTTTGCTATTTAACACTTTCGTTGTCCACCGTATCACGCAGTATTCTTTGTACGCATCATATAATTCTGTCTCTTACGAGGTAATACTGAACTTCTATTTATGTTTTCCTTCAATTAAAAATAAGCCTCTTCCTTATTTATTTGTCATAAATATTCAAGGCTCCATGATTCAAACTCGTTTCCATGGCCATTATAGATTTTAGAGCGCATCTTGTAACTGAGATGTTTACTGCAAACCCAGTTTGTGTAGGGAATAATAATAACGTTGTTCAGACGATTTTAGAAAGGTTATACGAACAAACTTTAAAAATTGATGAAAAGATAGAGAGTCCTTAGAGATAGATAGAGATCTAGAAATTAAAATCTACGATTGAGACAAGAACTTGGCTTAAGGTCAGGCAAAGCCAATTACATAAATGAAAAAGAGAAAATAAACACTACATGTACCACTGTACATGTAGTTTTTATTTTCTCTTTTTGTACACTATATGTAGGGATATGTAGTGTTTATTTTCTCTTAATTTAAGTAAGTATTGTAAGTAAAATAAAGATTCTTTAAATTATAGCCGTAACTGCTGTTTATGACTTCAGTTTACTTGCCTCATTTCTCGATTAATATTTTCAGCCACAACCAAAAGGCAATAAAAAAACTTTCTTTATTTTCAAAATGTAATCTTCCCGCTGTGAGTTGGATAAAAATTAGCAACCATTCAACTTTCGCGGCAACCTTACGTAACTTTACCCGAAATCCCACGGATTGGTTTTCCTCTTTTATTGCATTAGTTTTCAGTCGAAACGGCCGACTTGATGACGGGAACTCTACGCGAACCATTTAATTTTATTCTGAAACCGGTACGTAACAGAATACTGTTATTTTGGTGATTTTGTAGTGACACTAGATTTATTCTTTTTCACGTGGTGAAAGTTTTTATATGCGTGGTGTTGACAACTCTATCGTGTTTATTATTGAACAAAAAGAGAACAAAGAAAATTACAATCAAGAAATAGAAACAAATTTAAACTAGTATTTACTATTGTATACTAAATTTGTATGGATATAATTTTATATCAATTTAGTTCAGTTTTTATCAATTGAGTTTTATTTTCATAGTCATAATCTAATGTGATGATAATTTTTGGACAAATAAAGCTCATAAAATCATAATAGTATTTATTTCAGATAGCTTATTAGTTTCAAATAAAATACAGATGGAGACGCGTATCAAAAATGTCAAGGTTAAAACCATTGTATCTCTCCATGCATATAAGAAATTGATTTACGACTGGTACCTATCTATCCGCAGCTTCACTCGCTTTGTTTCTATGGAAAAGTTTTAAGGCTATTTCTGCTCTTGGAAATTATTATATACTTATGAATGACAGGTAATAATTTCAGCCCGATCCATTCAGTTGTTATTGTGTGAAAGAGTTACAAACGTCCATTCATGCAAATATTGATGTTTATAATATTAGTAAGGATTATAAATCTGAAGGATTATGCGTCGATGCTATTGTCATAGTAAAGCGATCGGTTAGCAGAATTCGGCCCATGGACTTGCGTTCAGGTAAATCCAAACAAACAACAGAGTAGAGGTTTACCAAATAAAGGTCTGTTTTCATCCGCCACTTCACCCAAAATATTATACCAATTTGAAGAACCATCCTCCTTTCTAAAATTATTCGAGCACACGAGTTCATGGGTTGTTTATATTTGGTGACAAAACAACGAACCAAGTCGAAAAATAAAGAGCCCAAAAAGAAATGTTTCGTAACTTATCAGCGATCAAACAACGTTTTAAAACACTGGGGAAGCTTCTAGAAGGAAAAATGGAAGTTTTCTCCTTAATCTGAGTTCGCAGGAATCCATCGAAAGGGATTAGGATAATGAGGGGCGGACGCTTTGTTTATAAATAGTACTCGGGACTTCCCCGGCTTTGCTCATTACATTACGCGCTGATGTAATGACGTAATGACATTTTTATCACTGGAGTTGAAAGTTTTAGTTGTTCCCAATTAGTTCTTCGACTTTATTTAGTACTGATTTCATCGCCTTGTTTTCTTAACCAGGACTCTGATTTTTATTTTTATGGTTGTGCCAAAAATGCGGTCTTTAAAGAAATAAACTCTCAAACTATTCAGTTTGCATTTGTATTTGGACCGCTTGCTCGTCAATGTTTAGTTCATTGAACTATTATTTCGAATGAATATGGTAATAGAAGGATTTCATTAAAGTCATAAAAATGTATAGCCCTTTAACACTGAACATTACTAAATCCCCAATCATTACTTAACCTGTTAGGGGTAAGAATTTCATCAAAAAAATACAGTTTGATTTAAATCAAGAGAGATTTTTTTAGTACCCTATATTTTTGTATTATACTGTTTTATTTTCTATGTATAGAGAAGTAGATAATTATTTCATGATTGCATGAGAAAGCTCTGAGTGATGAAGCTTCCTTCTCATTCAACCATAGTTTAGCAACCATCTATGCATTTCAGAGTAAAAAGTATACATTCGCTCCAAGATCTAAAAGTGTTTAGTGGCAGTTAGGGAAGCGCTAGTGTGCCCAAACAACCTTGTTGTGTGTAACACCCTCGTTCCGAGGAGGATATTGCTTGAGCAATAAAAGGGCCCAGTGAGATAGGGCCAGGAAAGTTGAGAATGGTCCAATTGAATTTCCGCTGAGCATAAGTCCCGCTCGCAGGCCGTATCTAATGCGGCGATATTGCGCCTCTCATGACGTGACGGAGCCATTCAAACTGCTCTGGATATTGTTATGTATGACATTACATTATATTAGGCAGCTTTTCTTCAAATTAATTGACTCATGCTGGTGTTTTCTGAAAGATACTGGGACAATCCGCAGCTTTATCAGTTAAATTTAACGTTTAATTTAGGTAAACTTCTGTCATAAGCATCAATTAAGATCGAATCGTCCGATTGGCTTTGAACATTTTCCTTAAATTAGGTAAACGCGAGAGTATCTAGTATCGAGTATCATACTACCATAGCCATTACGGAAACGTGTTTGAAGTTAGGTATCTACTAAAATGTTCGAACTTTGAAACTTCACAATATGTAAAATATCAATAATTTATTTTTGAATGAATTTATCTATTAAAATAACATCAGGTATGTTAGACCTTTCGAAACTTCATAATGTTGAAATTATTAATCACTGATGATATCAACCATTAAATTAATAATAATAATAATAATAATAATAATTTATTTATTTCAGACAACTTACAGTCCAATATGTTAGTAAGCTTATAACTAGGGGTTAGTACTTAAACGTAATTAATGATTTTGTCCTCTGAATCAATTTATAAATAATAGGACAGTCAAATTTTTCAGCAATCGCGGTTAGGATGCTGTTGCTACTCCCGCGGGTTCTGCTGAGTAGTGAGGCCGACTTCTTTCGCCAAATGGCATCGAAGGTGTCGGTACGAGCCTGGGCGAACATGGCCGAGGCACTGCAGAATCGCGGCAGTCGCAACAGCAACCTAAACGCGTTATTATATTGGACCCGCAGAGCATTGTAAGCTTTTTGGGTATAGTTGACCCACAGACTCGCTGAGTAAAGTGATGTACAGTATGCTCTGAATAATGTTACCTTCACCGCATCTGTACATCGTGCGAATCTGCGGGCCAATTAATGGTTTACATTATATTTTACTTTACCAATACTTTATTTACTGTTTCATTTCTTAATTTGGAAAAAGTCCCCAGGATAAATGCATCTTTGGGTAGCCCATTCTTGGTATTTTATATCATGAAACTCTATAATAACAATATATTACAGACGGGACGCTTCCGACTGGTATCGACGACATACCTTTAGACTGTTTGCAACCGTCTGCAGTTAGCTTAATGGTTTCAATTGTATATACTAGTTTTTTCATCTATTCCTTGATTGTAATTTTCGTGGTTTATAAATATATTATTAAAATATATAAAAATATCATGCAGTAGTGACCACTGAAGTGGAAACCGTCCGATCTCCGACCCTCTCTATCATGTGGAGAAGACATCTGTCTGGAATTCCAAAGTGGACAACAAAAGCTCATTGAGCAAATAAATGAGAGATATTCTAATATTCTAGAGCTACAACGAATCCTTTTGTAATGGGGTACTAAAGAGCATTTTAGGGCAGAAGTGGACCCCGCCGGAAATTTAATCTGGGTCCCTTTGTTGCTCGGAATTTTGTCCTCAGATGAATGTCTGAGTACGAACGAATATTTCAATTTAATTAAAAATACGACAAGCGAAATGTTATTGTTTTCGGTCGATAGCCCATTTAGGGCCATTTTGGTAATCTGAACTGAATGGTAGTCGAATTGTGGTCAATTGTTGATCTAGTCCCGTTAATGAAATCAACTCGTTTATATTTTGCTGTGGTCGATTTAAATATTCTTTGTGTTTTCATAACTACATTTATCTAAAATTTTCAAAACCTGAAAAATTACCTAATAAAGTAATTTTCTAAATCGTGTCAAGTGAGGAATCTAACAATTGTGGGACACTAAGATCTTAGCACATTTTCGCTAAATTCCGCGATAATTTACATTTTTCTCGGATGCAAGTCTTTGTTACAAGTATTTTTTATCGAAAACATATAGGGAGGTTCGTATAAGGGCGTTGCAGATTATTAGTGACTACTGCTCCCTCGGGTGTAAATACCACTATCTCGCCTCTCCCGTAAATTTTTATATATCTCTTGACAAAAAAATATGTAATGGACCGTAACACATCCAATGCAGGATCGGGGTCGCTTTGGAGTGGCAAGTAAAATATGTTGAAAGTGCTTGATCCTCTACTTTTTACCTATCGTTTTTTTATGGATTTAACGGACGATACAAACAATTTATAAGCTTCGTTTCAATTTAAAAAAGAATAGACTTATAACAAAAGTGTGCACGACGGAATAGAATAAGCTTAGAATTAGTAATGTAACAAATGTAGATAAAAGATCATAAAGAGTATGTATATAGAAATTAAGAAAAATTATTAAAGTTTTGCTCGCCGCTGCGCATGTCGGGGCGGGGCGGAGTTTTGACTAAATATAGGGAAGTTTTGAGCGAAAATTGTCGTCGCAGTCACAGTCAAGAAAAGTAATCTCAAGAAGCCACAAGTAGTCAGAACTCTCAAGCCACCCTTCCTGCCAGCCGATAGCCTGTTCCAAGTGATCTGGTGTTTTCATTCAGCGCCAATCCCTACACCCCTAGAAGAAATACAGTCCACTTAACATCGTCAGGAACAAAAAGTATATCTGTTAAAGATCGTTCAGTTTTCATTAAACACAGAGGACACACGCCTTTTAATATTATCCATTTTAAAACAAAAAAAACTTTTTTAATCGGTAGGAATGAAGAAAAATTTCTATTACAGTATAAAATTACAGTAAAACAAATCGTATATAGATATCAAAGTGGGCAGATACCTCATACAAGCCCTTATCAAAATATAGCCGCAGGTCCATCCGTCCGTCCTTTAAACGGGTCCAATTGCCCCAGGACCGGACCTATATCTGTTTGACTAACTTTAATTGAAATATGCTCCGAAAATGAAACAAGCTTTAGGTATGTTCGATGTAAATAGTGTGGTCAGTGTTCGGTGTTACATCCGTAGCTGTTTCAAATAAATAAATTGGCGAAGTTTTAGTAAAACCAAAACGTGAATTATTTTTATTTTTGAATTAAATACTTGTCTGGGGTTTTAGTTGGTTTTATACTGTGTTAATTTAGTCCAATAAAGTTGAATGCTGCATGTTGGAACCAATGTTATCTTGAGTTTCATGCTTAGGCCTTGATTCGAAATAGCTCTTGTGTAATAATGGCAAAAGATCACCAAAGTGTATAAATTCTCTGAATTTGTTTAGGCTATCTTCCATCCGGAACGTGCATGTCGAAATTCATCGTAAGAGGTATTCTAGTCCGCTTCTTGCCCGTAACGTGTCAACACACTTTCGATAGTGGTCTTAGGACGTCATTAAAATAAATGGAGATTGAAATCATTCGACACGTTTGTAAACAAAGTAATCAAACCAATTTAAAACTTAAATGTTTAAGGAATAAAATAATTGGTGTTGTTAAACAAACTAAAAACCAACTTCAATTTATTTATTTTTGTAGAGAACTTAAATTAAATTCGTGTACTTACACGCCGCGGTTTCTCCCGTGTAATTCCCATTCCCGTGGGAATCCCGGGATAAATATAGCCTATGTGGTATTCGAGACTATAATCTATCTCTGTGCCAAATTTCATCCCGATCTGTTCAGTAGTTTTTGCGTGAAAGACTAACATACTTACAAACTATCGCGTTTTAAATATTAGTAGGATCTGCTGGGACTAATTGTCCTCGGGGATAAAGCTTGAAAGAGAATATCGGGATCATTATCTATCATTTCAAGATAATCATCATAAGTGGAAACAGATATACATAAAAGTACAGGCGAGTGGAGAGCCTCGGTATCTGTCTCCAGTAAGTACATCAACTTTAGTTATTTTAATTAGGAGAAAGTATATGTAATCATAAAAAAATATATAAATCTTAAAGTAAGAATATAAATCTCTGAAAGTATATAAATCTTGCTTTGATTATAAACACTGACCGTTTGATTGCTTTTCCCTATTTTCTCACACTCTTCTCCTCTCTTCTTGTAGAATTTTATCAAGGCACCCACTAATTACCCTAGTTTTCTCTAGGAGTTTGAGAAAGGTCAAGTCCAGCTCTTTTCTAAAGGTGCCACGATATTGCAATAATAGTTAATACGGCTACAGTCTCGCAATACGTGCAATGAAGTTGGTATACACCAAGCGATATGAAATCTCCGTGACAGGATAGCTGGATAGCTGAGCCAGGATTGGAAGTGAGCCAGTGATGTGTCCCTCGGGACATCAAGCTATCTAGCTGGCCTATGTATATACATAGGTCACTAAGTGCATTTACCGATGTACAATGCCCAGTCACTAGCGCGAAATTGAAGGTATATTTTTTGCTATTTTATTTTATACTAGTATCTGCTACGGTCGTGCCTTGAAACGCGTTGTTTCTAGAGGTATGGGAACGTTTCAAGGCTATTTTTATCCCATGAGAACGGATTGGATGAAAAGTAGCCTATGTTTTAGGGCTAGAATTACATTTATTCAAATTTCAGCGTGATCCGTTCAGTAGTTTTTATGTGAAAGAGTAACAAACATCTATACTTCCATATACATAAAAATTTAGGCGTTTATTATATTGGTAAGGATAAGGATTTTTCAACGACATCATAGGATCTTTGGTTTAAAGTGTCTTAAGCATTTTGACATTATTTTTATTTTAATGGATGCAATTCGTGCGTGTTAAACATAAAACAATATAGTGAAACATTAGGTCTTTTCACAATAAATCTATGAAAATACCTAATATTTCCTACGTAAGGCCGACTAGGTCTTATCTATCTTGAAAAGTCAAATAATATCGAACGAATTTTCGGCATAGGCATATTATGTACTTTTAGTACGTAGGTATGTGAGCTATGTTGATATTTCACATCATTATAGACCGTATTTAATCCTTTATTGAACAAAGAAAAACCTACTTTGTGTAAACAACACCACTCGTAGGCGTCTCCGATTTATTATTCAAATTAATTAACACGTTAGCTGCGGCACCAATTTTTGCATACTTTCCGTTCCTGCGGCACGAGGTATAATCGGCCCGTACCGTGACCAGACGTTAGGGCGACACGCGGTCTATTAGACCCCACCTCCTTTTACAGACTAAAATCCATTTTCTGGCGCGAAATCAAACATAAATGAGAATTTTGGTCCTTATTGATATAGACAGTGAATTGATGAACCCTAATCCACCGTCGCCCCGGGATCTGATGGCTAGTTTAGGAATTATTAGCAAAACAAAATATGGGATCTTATACACCTCGTAACGCACTGAAATAGGGCAAATTTTCGCTGCGATTAGTGATGGGAAAAATAATATCGACGTTTTTAAACTGTCTTAACTACGCAACCGAATTTGGTCAATTATATCTCATTAGATCGTTTTAAGGGCAAAACCTGGCAAAACAACACAAAGCTATCAAAGGATACATTTTTTTTTAAATAATCTAAATTTTGCTTGAAGGCGCCATAAAGAAAAAAAAACCGGCTGTTTTGGCTCTGTTTCTGGGTTTTTTTTAATTAACTTCTTCCGACATCGTTTAGACATGTTCGGCGCTGTAAAAGGACGTGCTCTCCAATCGACGTGATGCACATCACTAGTCGCGGGAAGCTCGCGTTGCGTGCGGTACGAGGTCAGGGGGGATATGGGACGTTTTAGCCTCGTTCCGCACTGCATTAAAATTATATTAATTCAGTGCGGCACGAGGCCTAAGACATCCGGTACCAAGGTAGGTACACCACCGAGTCCGGAACCATTAGTGATCTCAAATATATATTTATCTCTTTCCTACACTGGACCAAACCAAAGCTATGCCATTCGCACGACAGAGAAATTCACTTTTTTGCTTGCCGCACCACAGGGAAGTTGCATCAGGGGTTATTTAGGCCTCGCTTCGCACTTAACGTGTTAAAGCTGGATTTTGGTACTTATAAAATGGTATAACTTGTTTTTGTAAAAGGTTTTCGCTTTTTTAGGGTTCCATGTTTATATTACTGAACTATTTAAGTACACGTAGATCGTACGAAGTACTCCACAGTAGAATGCAACTGAAATTTTGAGGGCAAAAGAAATGTAAATGTTTATTTTGTCACAACGAAAATTACAAGCAAGGAATAGAAAAATTACAATTAATATTTACAATTGAAACCATTGAGCTAACTGCAGACGGTTGCAAACAGTCTAAAGGTAGCTCAATTGATCCATGTCAATATAATCATGTTTTGTCACTAAAAGATTAGAAAAGTTGCTTTGGTCAAATCAAGATGGCAAAAACAGATAATTTACTGGCACTTAAGTAATAACGTCGGTATTCATGCACATCACACACAAAACCAGTTCATTCGTTTAGTTTTATTATTATATTGGTATACGAAACAAAAGTCTAAGTATTTAGTACGGATTTTCAGTACGATGTTTTACTACAATAGGAGATATAATAATAAAAACTGTTTAGATACCAACGACAAAATGTCGATAAAGATTACACAAATGCCCATCTAAAATAAAGGCCCCTCGTATCACGCTTTTCCTTGCACTTGCCATTTTTTTCAAGACGCTAACGATAAAAGAATCCAACGTTGAGCCATTCCACTAATGGTTGGGGATGAGCTTGAATTTTGTCATTAGTACTTGAATTTTTACCTTTATCAGCAAAGAGGGTAAAAAATGACATTTTCACCAGTGTGAAACCGGCAATATTTATATTAAAATTTTTTTGTTTTTTAGTGCCTCAATTTCTTACAGGTTTTTCAGGAATTGTGACTGCTCTTTTTCAATTCACGTGGTCAGTTTTTATGACGTTTTTTACTGAACTTTTAATGAAGCGAAGAATTGCAAAGCATAAAGACTTTTTTAATATATTACAAGAAAGACAAAAAAATCTTTTTTCTCATAATATACATTAAAAATATGAAAAATTCTTTATTTTCTTCATTTCTTTGCTAAACTCTTATCGCAAGGGAAAATCTCAGTCGCGCTACCACAAACTTTATAACAGGTGCCGGACAAAAACAACTTTTCTACAGTAAAAAAAAATAAACCGAGAAACGCGAGAGCTGTCTTAATTTCAATGGCGCTTGACGGAAATTGCGGACCAGAACTTTCAATTGGAGCGAACTAACTACCCGTAGACCGAACGAACTTGTTACGGAAACAAAGAATTCTTCAGGAATTGCTACACCTTTTGCCACTGCCGTAATTTATCAGGTTTTTATGGAGAAAAGGTTTTTGTGGAGAAAAGACATGTCAAAAGGTCAAGTTGTTGAATTCCGCTGATAGAATTTAATAACAATTTGGTAATATAAAATACAATTATACAGAACAAAGGGTAAAAAAATACGACAAGGGCATGTCGAGTTTAAATTTTGTCGTATAAACTTTTATTGCACATAACGATTGTCGAGATCCTGCAGGTCACTGTATTAAGCCTCAAACACCTAGATTTATAAATTTTAATAATATGTTTTCACTAAAGATCAGGTTGATTCAGATAAATTTAGCACAATGAGCAGAGAAAATTAAATTACAATGATAATTAATTAAACAATTGAAACAATTGAACTATGGCAGCTAGTTACTACGCTCCTAAAAACAATAAAAAGAAAACGAAAATCCCTCTCCTCACTAATAGAATAAGAAATGCGAAAGTTTGTATGGATGTTTTGTTTATTGTTGTTCCTCTTTTACGCAAAAGCTACAGAATGGATCGAATTGAATAGACGTATTTCTAGCCATGGAATGACACAGAGGCTACTTTTCATAACATCAAATATCAGTTCCCGTGTGCTAAAAATAGCCTTGAGAAGTTTCCATAGAAACAACGCGTGTGAAACCGCGGCCAGATACTAGTATAAAGTATACTGATATCAACGTGAAACCATTCTCTTTCCACTATCTTAGTATTCCACTAGTATCTACCTACAAAGTACGAGTAGGTTTTCGTACCAATCTTAAAGCAGGTGGAAAATATTGAAGTTGCATTAGTATGAGTTAGTTTAGGTTTTCTAACATTATTTTAATCATACAATGTTAACTAAACTGGAAATAAATAAAATGGAGATCCTAAAAATATTGGTTCAAAGTCAACAAACTGCTCAGCACTGGTAATTAACTCTTCAAACATTAATTAATGTAGATGGTGGCTGTTCGACATTAAATATTTCGTTCAGGAAAATGCTTAGTTGCAGCAACCAAATTAAGTATTTTAAAGTTATAGTACTGTGTGTATTTACCTCTGTGGCGCAGCAAGCGGACGTCCGCCTGAAACGCATTAAGTTGCGGGCTTGGTTCCCGTCTCAAGACAAATCTATATGCAGATTGAACTTTTCTTTATTTGTTTATGTTGTTCCGGGTGTTTTCTATGTATACCTAATACAAATTACCAATAATTATACAAAAACCATACGATAACATTTACATCAGTTATGTAGCATCCATAACACAAGCTCTGCTTAGCGAGGCTCTATGATGCTATGGATTTACTATCCGTACTTTAGTAGGTATATTTGAAGGTGTAGGTTATATTAACTTATCATAACGATAACGAGGTAATGTCCCTCGAACTGAAATAAATAAAAAAGAAATTAAAGTAAATTTTAAATAAAAAAATAATCATAATTATATGATAAAACTAGCAGTTCCTCGCGGTTTCACCCATGTAATTCCCGTTCCCGTGGGAATTCCGGGATAAAATATAGCATATGTGTTAATCCATACTATAAACTATCTCTGTACCCAATTTCATCCATATCCGTTCAGTACTTTTTGCGTGAAAGTTACAAAGTTTCAATCATCCATCAAATATAAGATGTAATTTTATCTTTTACCTTTATAAATGAACTATGTATTGTAGAAGCGGAAACAATACCAGCTGCTTTTATAATAAGTAAGAACGGAGGCAATCGGAGGCAAAATGTCTCTTTCTAGTCACTTTTATAGTAGGTTTCACATTTTTAATATTTAACTTTAAAAAATAATCTGAGCTACCTTTTAGTGATAGTTTTGCTCACGCCAAACAAATAGTATAGAATGAATCTCATGCTAAGCTCTCTGATATTGGGCTGATATTTGCAACATTCTGAGCGGAAGGAAATCCGCGATGAAATCCACGCCTCCGCGACAGGCCTGGATATTGGGCTGGGACGTGCGTGCGACTTATCCAGCATCTTCTGGCGGTTTCGGCAGGCTTTTGTGTTTTATGGAAATTGATTGTTTGGATCAATGGAGCTTTTGGAGTCAGGGTAGTCAATATTTTTGGATACGTCGATGGCAAAGGTGGTCTAGCTTAGTGCGGTAACGATAAAAACAGCTGACGAGTGAACTATATCCATTATCGTAATGTTAAAATTTTATTCTTTAAAATGTTGTTATATATTAATCTGCTACTTATTGACGCTGATAGTTAACTCTTTTGAGATTAGATAAGGCGTTGGTTTTTGGTTTTAGGTCTTTTAGATTGGCGCAAATAACTTGGCTTTCAAAATAGGTGGTAATTTATTAAACCTGGCTCTTGCTGAAACCGGTAAGTGGAAAACACGCTATACAATTTCATAAGTTTTCCTTCCCCAGCTCCATACTGGAGCTATCGCAGTGGGTAAACCTTCTTTATCGGGTATACCTGTCTTGACTACGTTTCTAACGTAACGTAGTAGGTCCCAGGTTAGTTGGACCAAATGAGCCTATATGATACGTTTATCATTTTATACAATTTAAATTTTGTATATGCTGTTACATTATACATAAGTATTACTGGTTATTTTGTTTTAAAACTAAATGCTATATCAACTATTCATTATAATAATGTTTATTGGGGGGCATGGTACTCCATAATATAAACGTCAATGAAATGAAATTTGACTTAATGAGTAGCCTTTCACAAATGTTAGTACGATCTGAAAATATTTGTTCCAGGAAGTATAAAATAAAAAAATATCTATCTATTAGTAGAAGTAGTAGTAATAATAGTGTTATTGTATTAAATTTATCAGTCATCTAGTACCCATAATACAATCTCTTAGCTTGGGGCTAGATTATGTGTGAGTTGTCCAGCATTATTTATTTATTTATAACTAAACGTGGGCCACCCAGGTAATAATTTAGCTTTCAATGAGTACTTCCTTTTTTTAAATCTTCTTGCCTTCTCATAATTTCAAAGACGAAAGCCGTTAAAGATTACAGGTGCTCGTTTTAAGGCAGGTACACACACAGCGCCCCAAGCTTCGCCCATAAATAATGACATCGGTTTACGATCGGATTTATACCTTACAAAGTTTTCGCAATCGAAAACGACTTAGTTTTACGATTACTGGCAAAGCAATATCGAATTTGACTTTCTTGGATTTGATACTATTTTCATGTTTATTGCGCATCAAAATCAACAACGTTTTTGTTGATTTTGATCCACAATTCTATTTACATCATGTTTACGTAAATTTAAATAATAATTCTTTACCATAATAAGTGGCTCACTGAGCACTAAAAAGGCTATTTGAAGGAGCCTATTAAACAGTTGAGTGGAATGTGGAACAGACTTGGTGCAACCCAAATTTAATCGTCGGCACAGATGCTTGTGAGTTGTGTCGTTATTGCGCAAGTTCAGTGATAAACACGACAACTCATTGTCTAAAGTTCGGGATGAGTTATGTGCACTTTTAGAACAGCAAGAATTAAAACTATGATTTATTTGAGTGTTTGTTTAGGTGTGTTTTTTTTCAAAGATATGTACCGTAAAGTTTATGTAACATAGAGACAATACAGCGGCTTGTATGTAAAAGCTTTTATTTGTAAGACTTTAGTAGATACATACATCTATTACGCAAAAAGGCCAGACATAAAATGTAAGCACAAAAAATATCCGTTGGAGGGAAATAATATAGGTACTCAATTAATATTAAGAGACAGATAAAATAAAACCCTAAAGCTCCAAAAGGATACTTAGTTAAAAATTAATACTTATGAGTTGAACCTTCCCGTAACAGGTCAAAGGTTATTTCCTAAAGAGGGCTCATCAACTTTTCTAAAACGGTCTCCATTGTTTAGAGGTCGGATCCCACCTAAAACTCTACGACCACTTAGCCAACCGTTGCCATTACATAGAACCTACCTAAAATACTACATCCCTTACGGTACAGGAAATTGGCAAGATAAAATTAACTTTAATTTTCGACGACCGATGTGGCGCGGTGGGTCAAGGTCCGCCTGCGACGCCGGAGGTTGCGCGTTCTATTCCCGCCTCGGAACAAATTTGTGTACGATCTGCATAAATTTGTTCCGTTGGTCTGGGTGTTTTCTATGTATAATAAAAAATATCTATCTATGTAATGTATTGTATTAAGTATATCAGTCATCTAGTACACATAACACAAGCTCTGCTTAGCTTGGGGCTAGGTGATGCTGTATTAGAGACTGTCCGGAATTATTTATTTATTCCTATCCCTAACAGAGTTGAATATCCCCCTTTGGTACCTACTGAAGACATGTATTTCATCATCTGTAGAATGGACGCTGTTGTTTTAATAGCAGAAGAAGGGACTGGTCTCTAGGGACAATGTTACAACCAGCCCACTTTATTATATGGTGGATTGTTGTAATTGAAAGGACATTAAGCTTGATTACTCGAGTGGAATAGATAGCCAAATGGATTGGGACATTCAAAAATATTCAGAACGTAGTGATATCTTAGATATATCTAAGACGAGAAAAACATAAAAAATAACCATATTATTTTTTTACATGTGGTTATTTTTTATGTTTTTCTCGTTTCTGACTAGAACGAATCAAAATTTAAGATGTTGAATATCTGCCATTGAAAACCTATAAAAACTGTAGGCAATTACTTTTTACAAAATAACACAAAATAGATAGTATTACTTTGCCAAACAGTTATTTTTCAGATATGAAAATTGTATGAAACCAGCTAGACAAAACTTTTGAATGTTTTAAAATACTGAATGCCAGTAGCATTAATACTCAACGTAAATGTTATCTTGCAAGTGGACAATCTTGTTAGCCTCCACGTTATACTCTTTAGAGATTTAGTTCAGACTTAGAATTTTTTACTTGGTTTACTCGCATACAAACAGAGCTACAATGGGTACTGAGTCTAAATGGCTGTAGTTATTAACTAATAAACATTAGTTACAGCTTTATGTTAGGAGTAAATGAGTCAAAATTTGCACTAAAATCTAGTTTTGCGTTTCACTTTTCAACCCTGGAGCAAAAAGTTTTGAACATCCATTTAAATCAAAATAAGAATTTGTCATCCTCGAACAAGGAACTAGGTCAAAAGCATAACTGAAAACACAAGTTCAAAGCAGATTATGCTAACAAAGCCATGCATATTTTTCCGAAGTACAATCAGATTTTCCTGGATCAGCGCTTACCCCAGATATTTGCAAACAATTTGTAGAGACACTCTACATAGAGATATATTCCGTCACGTCTCTTATTCTTGCTTACAGAGTACCACATACCCGATACGACTAATATTTGCACTGTCGTATTTGTGAAAGTTATTTCAATGAAGCACTACAGTCTACACGGCGCTTGTGTGTCAACATGCAAATTCGCTTTAGTTCGGCGCATCGCCTGTTTGCCCCGCGGCTTTGGTAAAACAAACTCCGCAATGTATAGAGACATTCGGGCACGTCTAATGCGGTGTAAAGTTAATTGAATGATACTCTCGTTACGGAATCAAGCAGCGAGTTCCGAGGGATGGAGTGTTCAAAGCGCTCGTGGATAAAGTTCGTTTAGTTATGAAAGTTGGATTAGAGCTAGCTTTCAGCATGCGAAGGTCGGGCAACTGAATTAGCTGTCTACGATGGATTCTGAGCAAAGTGCAAGTCAAGAGAGGTACTTCATTTCCTAGAATTCAGTTTACAGAAATGTTTTTCGAGTCCTCAGAGACTTAACGAGAAATGTCTTTTATAACGATCTGTTTATTAATGCTGTTTTGAAAGTGGTATTTGAATGCAATAAGAGTTTACAACTTATTGCATTAAAATGCAATTTTATTTGAAAAACATAAATAATTTCTACTTACTGAGAAATTCTCCTTAGTTATTTTAGTAATGTTAGAGACGTTGGTTTTCTTCGAATGCAAACAATGCTCGTAGTTTATCTGCTCACATCTATATTAAAACAAGACCCCACTTACATCACCATAATATCTCAAGAATCACTAAATCCATGTTTAAGATCTTTATTTTATTGGATTTGTTACGGTCCCGAATAGCAGAATAATTAAAAGATTAGGGTAATACATTATTATAAATTTTTATTTTATTTAGGATTCTATGAATCATATAATTTTATACAAGCGAAGCCGTGGGCACAGATAGTTTACAATTAATTTAATATATAACCAACGAATAACTTTATCCACTACTTATTTCTGCTTCTTACCAAAATCAAAAAGCAGAAAAACGTCTTCGGCTTTTCAATATCAGTAAAGGACTATCAAATTCGTATATGATAACAATCTGCTGCTGAGAAAAAATAAGTTTTTTCACTCGAACAAAGTGCCGAAAACATTTTTGTATTCAGGTTTGTTATCACTCGCTTCGCTCATGTATTCAAGAGTATCTACGTATCTGCCGCTTCAATCTCAAATACAAAGAAACAGCGAAGGTAACCGGTTCACAGAAGTCCATCGATCTTCTAAAGACGTGTTTAATCACCTGGCAACGCGAGAAATTTATTCGACATTAAAGACGAAAACACTTTCTAAAGAAACATCATGGAAAATAACCTCGAGATACTGTGATGCTTTTAAGTTTATATTAAGATGAACTAAGCCTTGACTTGGTTCTTAATAATATAATAATAATAATGTTTTATCGTAATGCAACGAATGGAAGAGCTTTCTTCTAAGCGCTAAGTCCGCCCATCGCACACAAGACAAAGAACATTACAAAGATACATTATATAAGTAAAGTACAATTAAAGCCTTTTTTTCAGCAATCTCTTCCTGCTTGGAAGGGATTGCTGAATCTTAGGATGGAAAAAAATGTGAATCTTAGAAAGGCAGTGGTTTAATTACTGACTTATTTGTCTAATTATAATTACTTACCTATTATTTCCTATCTTAACGTCCACAGAGTCGACATAAACATTTTGCTTTTAGATTTAGACTTTTACCTAGTTACTCATTTTACTTTACAAAACTTGATATAGTCAATCCAAACTCTGCATTAATTGATGTATACATGTGTAAACAGCTTTCACAACATCAGTAAAATAAAATCAAAAAATATTGAAAATGTTTTTCCTGCTGTTTTTCTATACATATATCAGTTCAATTTACACAGATTCATTCAAAAAAGTTGTATAAAAGCTGGTGCGTATTTGTGAAAAACAGAGTTCATTTTCAGATTTGGGAATGGAAGTAAATAAATATCGTTGCAACAAAACCACTTACCCTTAAATTGTTTTTATTGACTGTTTGCAGCCGTCTGCAGTCAGCTCAATAGTTTCAATTGTACCTCTATATACTAGTTTTAATTATTTTTTCTTTTCCTTGATTGTCATTTTCGTTTTTGTATATCCCTACTATAATTCAAACAGTGTATTGTATAACCACTGCCATTATTGTAGATAATGCCTCATGCTCATTGAAAGATTGGATCAGGATCTGACTAATCAAGCGGCACCGATGTTTTGTCAGACGCACATCCCTGCCGCCCCGATAAGCTTCTAAGCCAGTCATTGTTGATTTCACATTTACATACCTACATAATATTAACGTGGCTATGTAGGTAGGTATACAAATACACGGTTCGTCCATAAAATGCGGATGAAATGTGTGATTTATTTTGAAATGAAAGGGATTGGTAATGGTCTGTGAATGTGGAGCTAATATGGTTTGTTTGTTTTGTAAATAATGCAAATCAAATTTAGCTTTTCCATTGCTTTCATTTGAAAAAAAATATGAGACCTGTGTCAAAAATGAATTATTAGATACGTCTGATTCTTTCAACCAGTGAAATAATTATACTTGGAAAATAAACATAAGCGTATTAATGTTTTCGGAGTATCGTGTAAGGTCTCAAGCACCTTGCTTGTAGCTCCAACCACGAACTGCCTGATCCGACCATTGAAGCACCAATGCTTGTTAACATTGTATGCTTGAGTTCTAATTGCTAGGTTCGCTCGACTTAGCCGAGCGTACTTAGGGCGATTTGTACAGCTATTAGAACTGCAACACAACTGATGACTAAGTTTGTGGACACATTATGGTTTTAGCTGGTTTACGCTAACATGGCAAATTGATAATGATCAAGAATAACTTTATGGAATGACGCATTTAACCGAATAATCCGCATTTCGTTCACTGTACATGGACCTAAAGCTCATATTTGCGCAAATAATATAACCATCCGAGCTGCTTTGTAAAAAATCACAACCCAAAATGCACGTAAACTATTTTGAGTTCGGATCAATTCTGCAAATATAATGTTGTACAGAATTGAAATAGTTTACCAACTCCAACACTGGTATCTCGTATGCGTTAAAACCACGCGTGGAAGGCCGGCTAGACGGTTAGAAATTTTGTACCCAACAAAACTGCATCTCTTTTTACCTGACGATACGTGAAAATATTAGGTTCATAGCCCGAAGCTGGGTTTTTCAATAGAATATAGACTGACGTCATCGAAACTATTTTTCTGTGGATTTGGTATAGTGCCTCTTCCATGCGGACATGGAACTACGCAAATCGCATATGAAATATAACACCGTGTATCCGTTTCGAAACTATCAAATAACATACAGGTCAATAGTTTTAATTTAAACAAATAAAAGAAGGGCAGCCATGGGGCCAATAGCTCGAACCATTATTTTATTAGTGCCGCCACTGAAACACACCAGCAGATTTCTAGACATGTTCTAGAATCTGCTTCGTTTTAGTTCAACTTTCAATTGTAAAAAGTTTTGATTGAGCAATTTTGTTGAACTTTTGTTTTCTGTCGGATAAGTTATAGGCGTTTGTTAATTCCAATAATTTATTTATTGAATTAAAACGGTAATCTATGACGACGTAATTAATTTTAAATATGTATAACTAAAATTAATAATACGATTTAAGATGAACAAACAGAATCAAACTCCTCTCTTGAACCATCGTGGGGGTAATAGTATACTTATAGTATATAGTAATAGTACTATAGTATATAGTAATAGTACTACTCAGAAAAAAAGTAATTTAGATACTTATATCGCTTATCATCGCGTTGCAAATACAATTCAGATTGTTGTATTGTATTTGAATTGTATTTGTAATTGTATTGTATTTGAATTGTATTTGCAATTGTACAAATACAATTCAAATACAAAACAGCTCAAATGGAGAACCATAGTTTTCTTTAGTCTTATGATCATTATCCTGCACAATGAAAATACGCCGTCAAAACAACATAAACCGGAACCTACATAAACAATCTGAAGACACATTATTTAATGTTTCCTCGAATGGTTTTTATTACATCAGTCCTTCGAGGTGCTCGAAACACCTCGAACTAGTTCTTTCGTGTGTTCGTGACGTCGAGTTTATTTTCTGAACGACTTTTATTTTCCTAAAAACACCTCCATTGTGTCTTTAAGTGATTGTCGTGTTGATACAATAGAGCACGTTTGCTTTGACTTTTTTTATTTTAAAGTTATGTTTAGAAGGAAAGCTATTTAATTATTATCAAAAATAAACTTTCCTACATTTTTAAGGGAGCTATAGGTAAAGTCCTACTGCAGATGATGATTATAATTTAATTTTTAAGGAGCTACCAGAAAATAAGGACAATCTTCCAAAGCATTTCTAATGAAGCAACGAGTGAGAGAAATATCGATTTTCTCAACCTTTTGTTAGTTCACTATCGTCTTGAGCAGTTTTTTAAGGTTTTGGTACGAAGTTGTTTCCCCGCGGCCATTAATACATCATTGTGTCGGAGTCCACCGGGACTCGGGACTGGCCGGACCGAACCGCTTCCACGTTCCCGAGGACTAAAGTTTTAAGAAGCCCGTCTCTTTGTTTAGTTTGTACTTGTGAAAGAGTTCGTAGCAAGTACTACGGCATAGCAAGTTCTACGCCGTAGCAGGCTCTACAAGATTTAAAAAAGTGAACTACGTACAAGCTTTTACTACGGTTTCACACGAGTTTTTTTGGAATAAAAAATAGCTTATTGTTGTTCTCAAGGATAAAATCTAATCTCTTCTACCACATTCGTTAACAGGCAAAATTGATTTCATTGTAAATATATTAGTAATAATGGTATAAGAAAAGTTTTTATAGTTATATTATATAAACATGGTAAGTATTGTATTTATAATAATGTAGGGAACTTACATATGCACACAGATCCCCTTATACTGACCAATGATTCTATCCATCCAAGGTTGTCCGGTAGAGATCGCTTTTCAGCGATAAGACCGCCGATTGTTACTTAGTCTAAGTAGTTTTATTGTGTATTGTTATTTTCTATTTAGTGTGCAATAAAGTATTTTCTATTATCTTTCTATCTATAATACAACCGTGCGAAGCCGGAGTGGGTCGCTAGTATATTATATTTTATATATGTCAGGCTCTACGAGATAAGATAAAATATTAAGTTTTTTTACTCATTGAGATGAGATATTCACTACATAGTATAAAACAAAGTCATTTTTTCTGTCCCTATGTCCTTATGTCCCTTTGAATCTTTAAAACTACGCAACGGATTTTGATGCGTTTTGCGTTTTTTTTAATAGATAGAGTGATTCAAGAGGAAGTTTTATATACTTATAATAAAACCGTGCGAAGCCGGAGCAGGTCGCTAGTATAAAATAAAATCAAAATGCAATAACAGTTAAGAGGTGCCTTCGCTCACTTTCCAAAAAGTATAACATCAATAACGCTCAAGCACCAACCGCTTTGACTTTAAGGTGACTTTCAAAATAGATGTTTTTCTGTTGATTCATCGTTCCCTGCACAGATTTGTCAGGCACTGATGGATCTCTCTAATGAACGCTGACGACGCCTGTACCAATTATCCCAGATCACTGATTGTGATCATCTGATATTGAGATTTGAAATGGTTGAGGTGCAAAGGGTTGTTTAGAGCTTTCAAATAGAGTTCAATGTCGTATGACTATCATCCATTCATTTCACGTTCTTAGTTCTTATTGATATATTCATTTTGGCACATGGGTATTGTGAAAGATGATATTTACCAAATAAAGTGACCTTTCTCTTCTGAATGAACTCCTTATTTACGAAATACATTTTATTTCTTGGAACAAATACAACTGAGCCAATTATGCTTCTAGCAATAAACACTAGCCACGTGCCATTGAGGCTGTTTCCATGTGTGAATTTTTACGCCGCATAAAATTTCACTTAACCTAACGTAGGTACGGCAATTCGGTTTGTTGGTTTCAGTTCATCTTGTATGCGGCAAGCGTCACGTTACTTGTATAATGTGGGAGCCTTTGTTTAACTGTAGGCAAAACAAGGTCAGAACATGACGGTTCCATTAAATATTAACAAGCTTAGGAGTATTCTTGAGATGATGTGATGTTGACATCTGAATTGCCCCATCTGTTGCATCTTATTGTATTTGGTACGTAGTAAACGAATATAATATGTAGCTTTTGTGACTTCTCAAGTAGGTTGTTTATGTTATCATGAATTATGGAAATGATATTATTACAAGATGGAAAATGAGACAGAGACACAGCTATTTTGCAACGGTTTTTCAGAAATCAGAAATCAATTACTTTATTTTTTTTTGGGCATACAAAATAAGCAAGACAAGACCAATTTACATTATATATAGAACAGATAGATAGAAGTAACTGAAATAAACTAAGCTAACTGTGTCTCGATGGGTAAGGAATCAAATTGTTCGCACTGCAAAGGCTGCCTAATTAAGCCTACTCGCGAGAGCATCAATTTTCGGTTTGCAGAGATAAATCAATGTAACCCCTAGAAAATAAAACCCTCTATTTAGTGCAAAATCAACCGATACACTGAGCTTATCCAAACCCAGGTAAGAGGCTCTAACATCGTGAAGTCTCATAAAACATCGCGACCTACTTACGTCTCCTGCAGAATTCGCTTATTTCCAATAGGGCTGGGGTAGGGGGCACCCTACCCCGTGAATGGCGAGAAAATTTGTCGGCTTTGTGGGCCTGAGTAGGTACACCTTTCAGCTGACTGCTTGAGTCTGCATGGTTGGAATAAGTGTGATTTTACTGGGATGTCGTTGGGATCATTTGGCAAAGTCACGTATCTTCGCATTTAGTGCTAGATAGGCGAAAATAGCTTCATTCATGAGTAGTTGTGGGTGAAAAGAAACCGATTTTTTAAAAATTATTTTTACCTCTCCAAAGAACAAAAACAAATTACTCGAAACTGAACTTTATCAATTGGTTCAAAAAGCAATATTAGGTATAATAATTATTAGAGAACTCCCGTACCCTTTTTGAGTTAGTTTATCTTTGAGTAACTACATAGCAGCGCGCCTCAGGAGTTCTCTTTTGTTTAAGACAAAACAAACAAAACTAAATAAAGTAATCCCGTCTCTAGTCACCCGGAACGGAAAGTCAACAAAATTCTCAATACACGCAAAAGAGCGTTCGAATATTTTAAATTCAAACTTGCAGAGGGATTGAGGTAACCTTTTCAACGTTTTCGAAGATGGAAATAAAGAAGCTTTTTCACAAAACTTTTTACTCTTCCATTCCCATGGTTTCTAAATAATGAGGTAAAACAACTTACAGAACAAAAGGCCTTATTGGCATAAAACCGTCTCTACTCTTCCCTGAACTTTGTAATCACTATGGACTTTACAATCCCAATATTGAGCAACCATGAACAATTTCACTGAATTGTTTGTCGAACCAATCAGAGGACATGAAATGAAATATCTGCGCACCGCGGGCTAAATAACATCTCAAGTCGATGAATATCAGAAGCTGTAAAATTATAATGAACTCTGAGACACTTCGCGAGGAATTCGCTCTCAGATTTTGTGTAATTGCCTCTATTTATCAAAGAGTAATAGGGCACTAACGAATACCTCCCTGTTTTGTCTCAGATGTTTACGGTTTAGTTAATTTACATATTTGTATATTATAGTAAATTAAAATAAATAAGTTGGCACATTATTTTTCTCCACTAATAAAATATACTTCATTTTATGTAAATAAACTATAAAGTTATATTTGAAAAATCTAAATCAATGTCTATGTCTATGTCAGGTCTAAAATCAATACGCAACAGCGGAAAGGCAAATATTTTACTGTAGAGCATAAGTACATACGTACATACCCCTGTTGGTTTTCATTCATGACTGGGTAGTCAAAGGATTAGGTTTGTTAGTATTTGGATTTCCACCTTTGATGACTGTTCAATGTTTGCTTGTATCTGTTCGACCACAAACTGACCAACGCGATATTTGGGAATGATAGCATATCCTTTGGTGTATGCAATTATTCCGCAATGGCATCATACATTTCTTATAAGTAAAAACTGAATTAAACTTTAGTAGCTGCTGCTGGTAGCTTTACACGCTTTTTAGTAAATGGGTTACCGTCCTTGGAAAAACATCCACTACTCTGCCAAATTTAATCCAAATCCAAAGGTGTGTAAACGTAGGCCGAATAAATTTTACTTTTAAAATCAAAGAATAGTAATTTCAAAAATACTAGATAGAAATGACATTAAGCAAGAGTTTACGTATTCATAAACAGATATGTGCGAAAGGTAAAAATAAATAAATTTCTTTTAAATTCAAACAAAGTTAGAAGAAAGTTAGTCCTTCTGTCACTCAAAGAAAGGCAATGAAAATATGCCTCTTAGAATTCTGTCAGTTGCCGAGCAGAATCATGTGAAACGAGATAGCTACTTATCTTAACTTCGACTTAATTAAATCTCGAACAGGTGGAAGCTACACAAAATGGATCTAAATTAATCTGACGCAATTCGACAGCGTCCCGACGGCTTCAAGCTTCATTTTCAAGTTTTATTAAATATTATTTGTCGTAACGTAAACATGATACCGAAATAGATAAAACTAATTAGCTCTGTTTATTTGTCTTAGGTAGGTATTTATAAATTTGATGAATTTTGAGTAAGTTGTTAAAGAAACATACAGAAAAGACCCAATTAATATTGTAGCATTATCCCCTCATGTTGAGAGACAATAAGGCACTTATTAACGGGGGGGAGGTGTAACTGCCTAACTGTCGTGAACTCTATAACAGTGAACTGGACTGGCAGTTAATACGAGGTGCTTTATAATTATCACTTATCAAAATAAATAAGCTTTCACAGAACTACAATGTTACAAACATAATATAATAAGCAGTCGAAAAGTCTATAGCATGATTATGAATACAAAAGCAGCTGCTGGTCAAAAATTTGAATGCATTGCAATCTGGAATGCATAGTTTTAGTTTCATTACATTTAGAGGGCGTGTTCCTCCTAGGATGGAGGGTTGTAAACATATTTGAAAAATAAGTTTTAAAAATCCAATTCTAAACGGACGAAGACGAGTGGTACTGTTGATAAAATATAAAAATTTCGATATGGTAGGATCCTTACCGAGGACAAACAAGGAATACGAAGCTGTCGAAGGGCAAAACTTTGCTTGTTATCGAAGAAATACCACAAAACATATCCGCTCCTTTATGCGATAAGTTTGGAGGACTGCCCGTGAAGTGTGGATTCATAGAGACCGTTTCCACGGAAACTTTGCTTTGTGCTTGTATTATTTACACGTGCCCCGTTTGTGTTTTGTGTATGAGTATTGTGAGTACGGGCTATACCGGCCATGGAGTTCTATTCGACTATTCACGGCTCTATGGCAGGGTTACTATTGTTGATGGTGCACATGATTTAGGGAACTAGTTTCAGATATACGACTATGCATGTTGAGTTACACAGTTTTGATTACGTTTTCGAGCAAAGCTAGATATATCTTTTATTTCACTTATATAAACAAAAAACGAATGAGATAACGAACCAAATACATTGTTGAAACTAGCCTTGAAAATAGCTTCCAACAAATCTCTCAAAACCATTCTATAACTAAAATCGAGTTCTTATGAAACAAAGATCTAGTATCATACAAGCATGAAACCTTAGAGGAATTAGCATGAAACTATTACAATGCTGTCAAAATACTAAAATTAGATCCTCTCTATATGGTAGAGACAGTGCTGAGTGCTGGCTTGTTTCAGATATCGACCTGCGCTTCTTTATTTCAACGCCGTAGCTCAACTGATCGATTATCAACACCAGTCAGAAGAGTCCCCAAGACTATTTTTTTCCAAGACTTGGTTTGAAAATAGAATAAAATAGATAAGAGCTGCATAATATAATATATTAAAATATATAATATAATATAAACACAATGTACTAGGTATACTTACATAATAGTATTTATTATAGTTCAATGTTTAGTACCTACAGTTATATCTTTGTTGCACATAAGCTTTCATATTTCCATGTAACTACCTATTCTTAAGTCTATTTAGAAAGACCTGTAAGGGCTGTTTTTGTGTTTTGTTATAACTTTACAATGTACTATTGTAACTGTTGGTCTTTTAAATAAATAAATAAACATAACTAAACGAGTTGGTTATGCAAGCCGCCTTTAGTAAATTATTTTCTGAAAAAGTTTATTTATGAGAATTACTCATAGTGAAAACAAGCATTTTACTACCCTGCGTCAAGGTAGGTGATTATCATGCATTGCTGAAAATTGCTTGAAAGCTTTTCCCCATACAGCTGTAATACAGTTGTAATGCCATTCAGAGGATGACTCGCGAAACATTCAGAGTCCAAGTAAACAGTCTCCTTTGTGAACATAATTTTGAATAAACTCTTTATTCTAAGCAATAGGTTAATAGGCGTTAAATTACTACATAGTATAAAACAAAGTCGCTTTTTCTGTCCCTATTTCCTTATGTCCCTTTGACTGCTTAAATCTTTAAAACTACGCGACGGATTTTGATGCGGTTTTTTTTAATAGATATAGTGATTCAAGAGGATAGTTTATACGTATGATAAAACCGTGCGAAGCCGGGGCGGGTCGCTAGTTATTAAATATGATAAGAATTAAAACGAAAACCGGCCAAGTGTGATACGAAGGGTTTTGCACCATTAACTATAAAATTGCAAACAATTTATGTCTGTTGTATATGGGGCCCTTGAATATTTGTTTTAATTTTTAAGAATTGTTGTTATAGCGGAAATAAAGGTACATCATCAGTGAAAATTTCAACTGTATCATTAATACAGATACAGCCTGATGACAAACAGACAGATGCACAAAGTAGTCTTAGTAATAAGGTCCCGTTTACCCTTTGAGTAGAGAACTCTAAAAAATAAGGACCTTACAATTAAGGCTGTGTCCCCAGTAGGCAAACTGTGAGCGGCTGAATGAGTGAGCCGCAAGTTTCTAGTGAACAGGTACAAACTCAGATCAGTTTGCGTGCGTATAGCAAGCACTGGAACCTGCGAGTCGGCCGCTAACTGAGACAGTCGACGCACGTATCGCTGCAAACTGTGTGCAAACTGCGTAAAGTCAGCGCAAACTAGCAAACTGTGGACACTCAATTTAAAATATATGGAAGGGTGTACTGAACTGATACGCCGCAAACTCAGTCGACTGCTCACTGTTTGCCTACTGGGGACACAGCCTGAGTCATGTAAAGTTCGGTCCGTTTGCTGAAAACTATTAGATACTATGTATTTCTAACCCTGGACTCAAATAGAGGAGTGTTACATGTTATTAAATTATGTTTGTACTATCTGTTTGTCCGTAGCATCGTATCTTGTAATCAGATACATAATCAATATTCATTATTGTTTGAAATGTGACTCGAGTGTCCTTTAATGTGTAAGATGGTCATTATGTCGGTTAAAGTTTTTTGAGAATTTAATTTGCTCGTGGGTTTCGACAAAAACTCTACAGGTCATATGGTTGATCGTATTGAAAATACTTAATGGAATCTTATTTAAAAACGTGACTTATACAAATACTTCTATCCTAGTTTTGTAGAAATTCATATAATATTAAATGGTTGTGTCTTAAAATAATGTTTTATTCATTTGTTAATGTTATTGCTTGGCTCTCATTTCCATCTTGGTTTAAAATAATCTAAAACAAAATATAAGCCTATTACATTTTAAACATGAGCAAAAAATAAGGAAAATTATACTTTTAGCGACCCACGCTCTTTCAAAAATACCTATCCGCGTACTGTAAGAATTACAGGATCTTAAAATATTCACAAAGAACGATATAATTACGTCATGCAGAATTACGTTAGGTGCCTACTATACATACATACTCGTGTTAAGCCTGGATACACTCCTTTAGTATAACGGCAGCAGAAATCGCTGCAGTAAGCCATTGCTTTGTTTTTACAGCCAGTTTAGTGTTATAGCCACGTAACTGGTACTTTGGAACGACCATGTATTATTAATGTAGCCATGGTGCGGAAAATAATACTGTGTAGAAGGGTATCTCCTGAAAGATACGAGGATTAGCAAAAACGCATTAACTGCTTAAACAGTGTGGTGGAAAACGAAACGAGAACTTTCCAAGGTATGATATGTTTTGAGTTCCATCTCATTTTATAAAGTATTGTGTGAAAAAATCACAAAATGCTGCTTCTAATGAAATGAAAACTTCATAGTTCACATGTCATGTCTTCGTCTTCATGTGTTCGCATGTGTATTTCTTTTTTATTTAATGTCAGTATCTTAATTCTCTTACACCTTCGGTTGAATGAGTTTCTCATCTACGCAGTTTGGTTAGAATATGGCTGAGTACACAGTCGACGTGACGAGCCGTCCCGTGACCAGTCACGTACAAACACGCTATTTATGCGCACGCTTCTGACATGTCGAGATTCCAGTTTAGATAGCATGTGGTATTTGCATCCACAAAAAATTACTTTATTATACAATAGTGGTCTCACTCCATGAAGATTCCTAAGTCAAACGATCGTTAGACACAAAGACGAAACAAAGCAAAAGTCATGAGCGTAGAACAAGCAAAGTACTTCCAGAATGAGTGTCTCACGTGGATCCAAGAGTAGCATCGCTTGCTCATAGACCCCTTGGACTTTATTTTAGACCATAACATCCCATGTCCACTAGAGGAACCATGAGAAGATCAGCGGCTTCCTTCTGTGTATTTTAAACTCCTCTACTGCGATCACCAAAGTCGAGTTTGGTGATTATGGCGATATCTCTTGTAGGCAGGCATGTTCGTTCAGGTGTGAGTTCTGATGAGGTCAGAGCTCTCACAGCCTGTCTATACTTATTTAATTTTTGTTGCTATATTATTATATTTCTTAAATATTACCTAGAGTGCGAGGGCTTGTGCATTATAATTCTATAATAAAGCTTGAAGCTTGAACTTTAATTGAATTTTGGACAGGATTGAAAAAAATTCAATGTTTCCCCTATAGGTGGAGCTAACGGCGGCACTAGAGTCCGTAGAAGTTCCCAAAGATTTTCGGCTTGGTGGATACTTGACTCAGTGGCGCAGTTTGTTAGCACATCCCCGACTGAGGGAAGGTTGTGGGTTTTAGTCCCGCCAAACTTGAAAATAATTTGCGATATTGTATAATTTCTTAAATGTATTGTGGTTCTATTAGTAGGAGTTTGTATGAAGGATACAACCTTCTACTAAAGTAACTCAATGGACTTTGCGAGTCGCGGCAACTTGGTCGACTCATGATTAGATTTTGTGAGTTATGGACACTCGCGCTCGCCAGTTTTTCGCCATCGCGTTCCGTCGTACATTATTTATCCGGCCGATATGAAATATGCATTAATCACAGCGAAAAGCTTTGTAAACAAGTTTCAGTAAGGGGTTGGTAAACTGCCGGCGATGCCTTCTAAGCAATTTCTAGATGTTTTTGATCATCTCTATGTACCTTTATTTTTTGAGCTGCAATTCCTGTAAGTGCCTACCGTACCTGTACCTGCACTATTTTTTCAATGTTTTTGTTGCTAGGGTGCTGATTAGACTACTAGACCTTGTGTAAAACCTATGAACTATTGTCTGTTTTTTAAATGTTGATACTCTCGGACAAATATAATTTAGTATCTGCGTCAGCTACCTTTTCGTATAATTATGTTCAGCAAGTGTCGCAAAGAGAAAATGGGCTATATGCCTCAGAGCCTTAATACGCCGCATCATGTATGTGTATACAGCCTAAGGTTAACCTTGTTGTTTTAATGAGATGGGGGCTTACAACCTTTATCTGTTTTTATGCCTTATAACCAAGGAGGAATTATATGTTCGGCTTTTCTGAATAAAACATTTGGAATAATCTTAGCAACAGAATACAAGAAACATAACTCCGTATCTTGTAGATGATGTTCAAAGTAAAACATGTTTCTGTGACTACTGATAAAGATATACTAATGAGACTGTAATGTGTAATGAAAAACTCCAAAAGACACGCTTTGAACTTTTTTATTCACAACCATCAATTTTATAAAAACATCAATATCTTCCACATTCTAGAAGCGATACCTGTTTTTGTGTGAAAGAGGAACAAACATCCATCCATCCAAACATCAAAACATCCAAACAAACTTGCACATTTTTATTATTAGTACGTATTTACTAAAGGATTCTATCCGATCAATCGCTAAACTAGTCAATCAATTCCTTATAAATAATACAAACAGCTTTTCAAACATTTCTTCCAATAAAAGTGGTAGCGAATCACTCCATCGGGAGCCGTGATTGACAGATGGCCTGTCGGAGTAATTGAGACGAATGCGAGCACGATTGTTTTAACACCCAGAAATATTTAAAGACATTAGAACAATACGAATACCAAGACTGCAGGCTGAAGACAGGCCGCTATCATGCTCAAAAGAGGGAGGCCTGAGTTTGTTTCTTACTTTGCCTCAAACTCAGTTTTCGCGAAGACTGCAGGCTGGAAAGAGCAAGCTAAAGACAGGCCGCTACTACTAGTACGCCTCAAACTCAGTTTTCTTCGTGGGTTTTAATTTCCAGGCATATTTTTCTTCGATAGTCACCTAATGGAAACTCTAGAATGAGATGAACTGCCGAGATAGACTCTCACAGCTGAACGTTTGGTTTGTTACGCCGATTTTTTTATTTATTTAATGCTTTTACCACACACACCACCGCATCATCTAGTTCTAACCTAAGCAGACGTTGTCATATGGGTACTACAGATAACAGGTATTCTTAGCCAAGTCTTCAAGTATTGTTCCCCATAATTGTCACAGTGTTTTCTTAGTCTATTAGTTGGTATCTAGTATGAAATACTGGTCATGAGGTGGGAATTTCCGCTGCTCCACCGGGGTCGCTTTAACCTTGCTCTTGTAAAATTACCTAGTCGGTAAAAACGGCTGTTTCCGTGGCGGTTGCGGCCTAGGAACATCCCCTCTAAGCACGTGGACTTCGTAAGCGCAGGAACCTTCATTTAGTACTAAAATATACTGCTTAAGTCAACCTGAACCTACAAAGTAGCACTAGATTTAAGCGGAAGGAGCACTTAAGGCCCGCAACCCGCAAGTCGGAAGGCACGGAGATTGCATTTCGGTGAAATATAACCGAACTGGCCTGCGGTGCGACCAGTGTTGCCTGCTCGTTCGTTTTACACTATATTAAGCGGTGACAAGATTAAATCTGTAGAATTTTGGTATTATTCAAACAATTTTCGGAAAAGACAAACATTTAATCCTGTTTTGAATCCCTACGTATGCAACGCAGGGATTCAAAACAGGATTAAATGTTATTTAAAGTATAAATAATATTGGAATTGTTGGTAACTAATTAATATAATAATTACCTATATGTATTATGTTCAAAGCTTTACGCAGACATCGCGTTGGGTGCTGCGTTCCTAATTAAGATAATCCTCAAGACATAGAAATGCTATGACACGGTTCCCCTCAGCAAAATACATACAAGCATTTTGCGAATGTGAGCCTTTCCGTGCTAAAAGTGTGAGCGTAATTTCACATCTATGTGCCTCTGTGTGCTATAATATGTGTTTGTTCTCCCGGTTAGAAAATTGCAGGATTCGCATGGTGTTAGAGACATTTTTTGTATAGCGGCTCCCTCCTTTATCTTCAAAGATAGATATATCTACAAAATATCATTATTTCACATGTATTTAATGCCTATTAAATTAAATTCATTTATTGATTCATACACAAAGATCCATAGATTAGAGTAATAAATGTCACACAGATAATCAAAAAATAGAGGTATCTTTATTCCGCTATACTAGTTGGGAAAATTTACGGACCTTTGAACGTAGCCAACAAAGTCCACCGGCGAAGCCTGGGATTTGTTTTTAATAAAAAATTTACGTCGACACGAAGCTGTTATGAAGTTGCAAATTAATTTAGGCCGGTTTGGAAACTCAATTTTCGTTTATTTTATCCGCCAATATTTACTGAATATCAATTATCTGGTGCCCGGTTGTGGAGGACGTCGCCCCATCAATCTAACTGGCCCTTTGTCTTCCATTTCATCATATTTTGGTAATCGAATTGTTGTTGTGCTTTGTTCCTTAAGTTTAAACATCCATAGTCATTTTGGTTCAGAGCTTCTTTGCTAGTATTTATACAGATTGAAGCAGCCAGAAGAGCATACCTATCTTTAAACGCTTTGTGATAATTTTAGATAACTTTGTGATCAACTTTAGCAAACGTATGACGCCTACTTGTTAGATTCAATGTATATTAGCCACTCGCTTACTTTGGACTTTGTATGCATGAACACAAAGGACATCAGTCAAAGTTCCTCCCAAACCAGGGCGTGTGAAAGTTTGTTCACAATTAAATATTATTGTATTTTCTCAATGATCAATCAATTAGTACAATGGAACTGACTCTTCTAAATCTTGAAAATATTCTTATTATTGGTATAAACAACACCCGTCCACACATTCGTAGTTTTTACCAAGAAATTGGGGGCACGTTAAGAACTTGTACAATAAAAATCATATTAACCTAAAACGTGTCGACGTAATTTTTTATAAAAAACAAATCCCAGGCTTCGCCTGTGGACATTGTTGGCTACTTTCACAGGTCCGTTGATTTTCCCAACTAGTATAGCAGAATAAGGATAGCCACTAAACATATGTGAAGTAATTATATTTTTTAGATGTCTCTATCTTCGAAGATAAAAGATAGGACAGTTCTACAAAAAAATATCTGAGCGAGCGTCTGGTCGATGCGACGCGTGACCCGAAAGCTGGTGAGTATCTGGCTCAGCGCATCAGCATTGCCATACAGCGTGGTAATGCAGCCAGTGTCTTGGGAACGCTTCCGACTGGTGTCGACATGGATCAATTGAGCTACCTTTAGACTGTTTGCAGGTTTCAATTGTAAATACTAGCTGTAATTTTTTTCTATTTCTTGATTGTAATTTTCGTTGTTAATAAAGAAATTTTACCAAAAGTGCCAATTGATTTATACTTCAGAAACCATAATCGCATGTCCGTGGTCCTGAGGAAAATTTGTAGAGCTAGTGACTAATGTCCTTTCTAGAGAACAATTCGTCCAAAGCTAGTTTCCAAGTGAGCGTTGTACCTAATTCCTAAAGATGGCGAGTAAACCCGGCCCCTCAAACTTCATACTAAGCACATAAACTTTGAAAGCGAACTGTGTGAACAGCCTCTGAACAAGCGGTTATATTCCAGGCTAAAGTAGGCTTAGTAGAAGTTAGAGATATAAGTGGATTAGTGAGTCTATTTTTGAAGAAAAAATACTTTTTATCTTAATAATAGACTTTTTAATGATTTGTGCCTTACTATATCTAGTCTAACTGTTCTCACTGATTTTGCCCCTAACAGATCAGGAGTTAATTACATAGAATCTCTTTATAGTTTTGTCAAAGCCAACATGATATTTTTTTTCCTAATGCATGCTATGTGTCGGACAAAAAGAATATTTTGGTAAAAACAAGATCTAGATATGGACTTAAAAATTTTGGCAAACGTCCCCAAGGATCAAAATCAGGCATTTAAAAATTTTTAGTTGATGTAACTGATATTCCATCTTTTGCAAAAGAATTTTATTGAAATAGTCTTATTTGCTGTTTATTTCACTATTTTTTCAAATAAAGAAATAAATATACAATGACGATGTAAATGATTTACTTTCACGAGTACATTGGTTCACCAATACTAGTAATCTCTTACAAAATGTATAAAATTTAAAGAATGGTAATTTGAATTTAAGATTATTCCCAACTAATTATATGAGATTGTTCAACTTGCCAAAGTTATTGACTAGTTAAGTCCGACTGGTATTGACATGGATCAATTGAGCTACCTTTAGACTGTTTGTAACCCTCTGCAGTTAGCTCAATGGTTTCAATTGTAAATACTAGTTGTAATTTTTTTCTATTCCTTGTTTGTAATTTTCGTTGTTAATAAAGTTATTGACTTTTGACTTCAACATCATCATCATCCTATTTCAGTCCATTGCTGGACATAGCCCTGACATGAGCGCTATAGCGCTTAGCCATAGACTTCATAGTAAAACCAAATGGCTTCCGTTCTGTTCCAAAACTCTAAAAAATAATTCAAAAGTTGATTGGACTAACATTTCTATTTAAAACACGCCACATTTAAACCTACCTACTTTTTGCGTGGGTTAAAAAGTAGGATCAATTAACGATCATGTTGGTTATTTTCTATTCGTAGCCATTTATTGTAAAATCAGCACACGCTTGCTAAAGTATCGAATGTCTACCGCAGGAATAAAATCAATTTCCGTGCTCTAGTTTCCTCGGATAAAGTGTGTTTTTAATTAATTTTTTGAGGTTATTAAACCTCCAGGGAGGGTGCTTCGCTTTTAATTAAACAGACACGGTTGTAGCCACGTGGTTTCGGTTTTGAAGCTCTTAATTATACTCTGTTAAGCACACTCAAGTAAGAAGACAAGGTCATCCATTATTTTTAAGAACGCCTCTTAATGGGAAAATATGTTTTTATCTTACTAATTTTTGTAACATAAATTGAACATTATACCACGTTTCTTTTTGGTTTCCTTGATAACATCACTACATAGTATAAAACAAAGTCGCTTTTTCTGACCCTTTGTCCCTATGTCTTTATGTCCCTTTGAATGCTTAAATCTTTAAAACTACGCAACGTATTTTGATGCGTTTTTTTTTAAAAGATAAAGTGATTCAAGAGGAAGGTTTATATACTTATAATAAAACCGTGCAAAGCCGGGGCGGGTCGCTAGTTTATAATAAATCTCAGTATTATTTCCAATAAAACAGCGTAAAATCATAAATAAATTCCGATTATATCATAAAGACCACATTCATGTTTCAGATGAGATTAAAAAGACGCTCCAGCATCTTTCAAAGCTTAGATCTTTTCTCATGTGAGCTTTTCTTGTATCGCGCTGACTGTAATATCGCTAAGCTATTTCATATACTGAGAATTTTTAAACAAATATGCGCATAGGGAGTATTCTGTATCAACATCATGCTCATATTTAAAAAGCTCGGAGACAGGAAAGGTAGATGTACCAAAGTACTCATCAAACAAGGCAGTGACTAGGATACCTAAGTAAGTTTAAATAAAGTAAGCTTCGTAACTTCCATTTGTTTTTTTTGATCACAGGACTGGTTAACTTTTTAATGAGCTGGCTGGATTTGATATATTCAGTATAGTCTAGTTAAGTTAGGCATAGAGCAAACCTTTAAATATGCGTGTACTAAATGTAGAGAGAGGTGTTAGATCAGTAGGCCAATCACGGCGTTTTTTGTCTAGGTAAGAATAGACAAAAATGTCATCACATAGTCCTGCACTGCGTAAGTTATTGAAGTTGAAGAAATTGATTTAAAATATCTTATGCCTAAATGACAATGTGGCATATTTTTTCTGTATCTTAGACAAAAAAAGCTGTGCTTGGTATACAGGAGTATCCAAGAACTATTTTTTCGACAGAATTTGAGGCACTGTTAGGGATTTGCAAATCATATAATAAAAAACACACGTATCACGTATTTAGATTTAAAATACAATAAATCAAACTAAACTCCTCAATCACTCCTTTCTCTGTAGTTCGCTTATTAGTGGCAACTAGTCAAATGATGAAACATAATATGCATGAGCAAACTATGCATCTAACGTTTCAAAGGAAACAAAGTTGGTATTCGCTATGTGATTCGTACGATTCCATATCATTCCGCGTCATAACGCACCCTATACGAACTTGGGGCCACGCTCTACATTATCACGAATTTGCGACGTCATCGATGCGCTAGAATAGAATAGAAACAGTTGCTCCAATTGTACAGTCGATACCTACGATACAATAAGAAGACTATAGAATTATGACTGCATCACGAAATTTCACTTTTAAGATCAATTTCGGGTCATTGCCAATAACTGAAGTACCATCACGGAATTATGGCGAATGTATCGCATTAGCGTTGTTTGAAAAACTTTTGATGAAAAAAGTTCCATCAGGGAATTACCATTACCATCATACCATTTACATCAGTGAATGAAGCTTAGTCATTTTGACAGTTGAAAATTTAACTCAACGCGTTACATGTAAGGTTTCAATTGGTACGCGTAAAGTAAGGTCATAGCGAATACGCGCCGTGAGTAGGATAGAATATAATATGTAGCTGTCTTGCGTCATCCGTCTTGATGCGGAAATTATAGATACATAGCCCGGGGCATGAAGCGCCCCTTTGTATGCGAACAGCTCCCAGCAATGACTGTACCACGTACGAGTAGTGATTATGAATGATTGACGGCTACAATCATACCAGAGATTGTTAGATCTATCAAATCTATCCTCATGTTTCGTTCATTAATATGTTCGAAAACTACAACGGGTGTAGCAACAACGGGTTTTGATCTGTTGAAAGAAAGAAAGAAAATATGTTTAATTGGCAATCATACGAAGAGACAATAATAAAACATAGATTTTTTTTTATAATTAATACCAATGATATATGTCTCCATCGTATGAACCTAAAAGTTCCTGCTTCAGCTTAATGTTTCTTCATAAAAAGTTGAGCAATACTGGTTTACAGGCAGGACCTTTGGCTTGTCTCACAACTAACAGACTAAATAAAGAAAAAAACTCAAGAATAAAACTCAAAAAACAATTTATATTTTAAAATACGAGTATGTGATAAAACGAAGTGAATATATTATTTATGTTGACTAGGTACCTATTCAACACTGCATCATTGCTTGGCAAGACTTACATACTCGCTGACAAACATCTGTTTGAGGGTTTTTCATGAGTCAAATGGTCTTCATTTGCAAGTTATGAAAACTAAACTATTTGTAATTCATATAATTTTTTTAGTTAAACTAGTAGTGTAAATAAAACTAGTATTTACAGTTGAAACAACTAGACTAGCTGCAGACAGAAGGTGAAATGAATCAGAATGCAATCAGAAAATAAACAATGTTTTCTATTTCCTTAGAATATAATTCAAAGTAAGGTTCGTAAATAAGATACAAATTCGCGTCGGAGCGGTGCACCAACATTCGGTAGAGCTTTTAAACTCTACTATGAGTTACACCAACGTTTGAGTTAATAAAACACACACATTTGTATAAACTTGAGGCTACTATGACACAGAGTTTGGGCATAAAAGCAGTGTAGTAATTACTTATCGCCTTTCCCTTCGATTATTTACTCAATATAGTAGATATTAACTTTAGATTTTATTAACGTTAGAATACACAGTTATGCTTTCATAACTTTACCGATATCATGTTAACCAGAAATAAGTACGTACGAAATCAAGGATACTCTACCGCGAATCCTAGTATTTTGGGGTGGTAAAGTTTGTATGGAATCAAATTTTTATTTGGTTCGATTCACTTAAAACTCGGTATAAATAAACTATGGAGTGAATAATTAAACATGTATTTTTTTATACAATATCCCCTAACTAGGGAAATCCCCTAAATTTCTGTGAAATTGTACGAAAAAATCTCTGATTCGCGGGCGAAGCCGCGGGGCGCATCTAGTTGTTAATATTTGGCGCTCAATTAACAGTAAGAGTGTTATGAATGATAAAAAATGAAAATAAAACGACAGAAATATATGTTTCGGTGTCAACGGTATATTATAAAAAAAAATATTACAAAAACAAAATCACTGATTTGCCGACTAAACATTAATACAAATTATTACTGGTAGCCTCCATACGCATCAAGCCTTTATCGCGGGCGGCATAGTAAAAACCAAACCAACCCGGAATTGGTTACGGAGAGGGAAAGTTTTTGTATGCAATTCTTTAGTAGGTAATCGTGGCCGTCCAGTTTAAAGGATTTTAAAAAGGTTAATTCTCAATGAGATAGCCATGAAAGTGAGCTATGAACAATCAAGCTCCTAAAAACGCTAAGTTATAAAACAAGTTGCCAGGAAAGCTGGATGCTTAATATTTTACTTAAGTTTGCGAAAGGAACGTACTTCTTCGACCTTCATTGGTCGTTTCATTATTCATGGTATTTTGACGGACCAAAAGTTTGCTGATTTAGGGATTTTTTATTACAGGGTTCACTACCTTATTACTGTCAGGTTTTAATATTTTTAAAAGAATAGGCAATTGTCATTGAAACCTTGTGCTGATTACGCTAAACACACACAGAATAAGTCTGTGACCGGTACAATCGCAGCGTAAAAATAGACCTCTTCAACTACCCGTGGATATCTTAAGAGCCCTAAAGGAACCTACTTATGAAGGGTGCAGAATCCTTCTATGTACTATTAACAACCTCAATGTGATCACCAATCCTGCCAAACGTGGTGGTTACCTTCATGGCTTTTTCACAGTCTCATTCTTTTAACCAAGACAAAACTACTCGTAATAATAAAAAAAAAACATATCTCTCCTACATAAACAAGACTTATTACAATTAGGTATAGTGCTTAAACTGGACGGAGCATAACGATAATTCTAAGAAAAAATCCATTCCTTATTTTCATTTATCTCCCACCTAAGTGACTCACACTTAGTAAAAAGCTGTTGAATAAAAAAGTGTGCCCCTGATGCATTTAATTATTCATAAGGTTTTCCTGTGATCCCGTCTTGTTCTGAAGTTTTGACGGGGGCCTTGTCACGGTGCTAAGTGACAAATTACACCGTGGAATCGAATTATTTTTATGAAAAAGGAATCTTAAGGTACTTTGGATGCGGTGGTGGATTGTGGGCGATCGAGGCTTGTGGAGTTTAGGCCTATCTATCCGATACGTGGGCACAAGTAATCCGATTAAACTTCAAATACGGTAAGTACCTTGCTGTTTTCCAAAAGCTTCTTATAAATAGAGACGATGATGTGTATTTAAGTTTTCAAAAAAAAAAGTTTTATACTTTTTGCGTTAGTATCGTTGCAATGTTTTTAGTTTTAAATAACATATGGTACCAATAAACTTTTTGATTTTGATTTTTTTTTCTATCCCGTCAGTGTTACATTCTGCTATGACGACCGATGTGCCCGACGGAGGAAGTCCTCCCGCGATGCTGGAGGTGGCGGGTTCGATTCGCCTTTGGACAAATATTTGTTACGGGAATCTGGGTTTTTTCTAAGTATAATAAAAATATCTATCTATGAAGTATCTTGTATTAAGTATATCAGTCATCTAGTACCCATAACATAAGCTCTACTTTCTTGTGTGGATTGTCAATTAGTATTATTTATTATTATTTAACTTTTTCAAGGATTTCCAAAGGAGGAGTTTCCTTTGTGGGCTGCAATTGATAGCTATCACTTCATAACACGCTTACGCCTACTGCTGAACAGTGGATACGAATCCCCAAACGAGGGGATTTGTCAGAATCACCACGTTTAGCAGGCGGTGATCAGAGCAGTGCACAGTATTTTTTAATATTACACAGAGTGGGAACTTACCAGCGAAAGAGCAACATTTTATGCTGCCCTGCCGCTAATAGGTTCCCTTTATGGATGTTGGAGAGCCAATCCTCGACATCCATATTCAGTATAGAGGTATCTTCGTTGATTCTTACGCCGAGAAAGCCACGTCTGAGAATTAAGCACTTGTAACATGACTACCTTCATTGTTCTGTTTTAGCACATGAAACAGTTTAAAATATAACGGACAAAAGGGCTTCTTTAAGTTGGGCATGGATTTACTGTGACGCCTTGTCTTATCATGGGGACTGGTAGTAGAAGGTAATAGAGATGAGGATGTTTAATGTAGGAAATGATTGGTACTCTGCCGAAAATTTTAGGGTACGACTAAGATTAAAAAGTTAAATAAGTTCAAATCACATTGAGTAAAAATAAATATCACTACATAGTATAAAATAAAGTCGCTTTCTCTGAGCCTATGTCCTTATGTCCCTATATCCCTATCTCCCTTTGAATGCTTAAATCTTTGCGGTTTTTTTTTAATAGATAGAGTAATTCAAGAGGAAGGTTTATACGTATAATAAAACCGTGCGAAGCCAGGGCGGGTCGCTATTATTTAAATAAAACAAAAAGTGCCAGTTCGTCGGAAGTTCATCGTTTATATTGAACTTGTTTTAAATTCACCTTTAAATTTTATTACGAATACTGTCACTTGTGTCATCCTTTGTTATTCTCTTTGTTGAACTGCAAAGGACATTTTCGTGTTTACGTCTGTGTTTGTTGGAGTAGTTCCAGCAAATCACAAACGTGTAAAATTCCCTGGATTCCAGCCACTGCGATAAAATAATAAAAATATTATTTGTTGAAATGTTTGCTCATATTTCAAAATATAATTTCGATAACCTAGTCGCTTGTTTATTTTTAACGACCAGATTAGAGTAAGTATTCCTACCCACAACGGAACGGAGATGGAAGATAGATTGAAAAGTATATGGTACGGTTTCATGTAACCCTATTATGTAACTGTATACCCGGTTTAGCGTGATGAAACAAGGCTATTCTTTATGAGTGGTACAGGAATGTCATGGAACTGATAAAAATAGGGAGCAGTGGCTTCATGATATTCACCGGCTGAAAATAATGCAAAAATTTGTTTATGGGTTGATATATTATTTTTTGGTTGTTAGTGTTGTAAATGTTTTAATTCGAATTGAATCGAAGAATAATACAAAATAAAAGGCTCTTATACCCTATTCCTTGATTTAAATGCTCTCAAAATATAATATTTCGGAGGTATAATCACCATCTTATCCAAAAAAACGTCCACTGCTGAAGAATATAAATAAAATATTTAAATAACCATTTTCCTTTTCTTTTAGTTAACCCTGAATCACACAGCCAGTTTCACCTGATTATTCCCATACGAAACTACGGGATTGCCTTCAGGCTCTAGCAGAATTCTCAAATTAGGTTTACTGCAAATGCCTCTATTGTAGAGAACATGTTGGTGTAATTACGTAAACATGTAGGCACCGCGACAACGTCGGAGGAAAACATTTATTTGTTTATATAATGTTTTGTATATTTTCTGGAGTTCCTTAAATTCTAGCTGAAAAGATAAAAATATATTTTGTATCTGTCTAATATTATAATATAGTCTTTATTTTTACCTACTACGGATTGGTATGATTTGAGAGTTTATTCGATTTTACTGAGTCTATTCAATACTCTGTATATTGAATAGACTGAGTATAATTGCGTACACACGAGTACAAGAAGATATATTTATGAAAATCTTTAACCTTTAATAAGGGTATGTATGTTCTAAAGGAGGTATCTGGAGTGACTAAATTAAACTCAGCTAAGTCGAAGAAAAATAATTATTTGTCACTACATATTATACCAAGAATTTTTTAATCTTTGAGCAAATTTCACACATTATGTGTGCAATTTTTTATGTTGATTTCTCCACTTATGATATTTTTTCACCCTGTTGCTATTGAAAAATATTTTTTTCATTTATTTTCCAATGTTAAAATATGCGGACGTCGTTTGCCGTGCGGCAAACTCGTTAGATGTTTTTCAATTCCAGCTTCAATGAAAAAACTTGCTAATTTTATTTGAAAAAAATCTACGAAAGATACTGTTTTTGGATAACTGAAAACGTATCTGCATTGGTACCCAATACTCCATTACTTTTATACATTACTTATATTGAAGTCAGGTAACAAAATGTTAGTACGAGTGAGCCAAAGCCTCAGGGAGTCTTCAAACATCCCAGAGCATGTTACTGACATGTAAAGATAACCGAGTTATAAGGGATACAAGACATTAACAAATAAATCTATACGCGAAATGGGATTTCAAATAGATAAACAAGAAACTACAAAAATGAGCTCCTATTTTCGTAGTCTTCTAACTTATATTAGCTTATTTCTGCCAAATATGGCTAGTAATTTTTATTGAATTATAAAATACAATAGCTACCTGTTAAAAAAAAAAATTACAAACGCACAAAGGAAATCTTAAAAAAACAGCAACGTTACATACGACGGCTACTATGTATTTATTCTCAAATTACACAAATAAAAGAACTATACCCATAAATCTATACTCTAAAATTTTGTTTTTCGATTGTTTTCTTCTTTTCCGACACATGTTCAAGTGAGCTTAAAGATGACATGCCCTAATGTATATCACCTAAATTATGTCTTAAATAAAAAAAGCTTTAAAGATCCTAGATTTCTTTTTGTATTAGGTACTCCAATTGCATTCGATTCTCCATCTAACTAAATGATGCCCAACTAAGCAGATGCTGGAAAATATTTTTCCCCGCTCCGTCTTTGCAGGAGAACTAAAGCCTTTAATCGAGCAATTCAATATAATGAATGGTGGTCTATTATGTACCTCGGAAGAAAAGCTCGAGACCGTCCAAGTATCCACGGACAGTTTTCTTCTTTTCACGATAGACCAATATTCTTTGCGGGGGAATTATTATTTACCAAAACGCGCCATTGCGCTTCAAAATCTATTTCTGGTGAACTTTAATTATTTTCTAGTTTCTAAGACTTTTGATTGTGACGTATCTTTATAACAAAACCTTTTTAAATGGGCTTTGTGTCCATCTAAACAAGTAGGTACTGATAAAAATATATATTGCACTGTAAATGTAGTGTACATATATTAAGTAGGTACATCACACATCTAGTACCGATATCACAAGCTGCTTACCTTTTTGGGCCAGATGCAATGTGGACTATTTAGAATTATTTTAATTTAAATAATTAAGCTAACTACAGACTATTGCAAACAATTTAGAAGTGCTCAACTGTTCCATATCCAATACCAATCAGTAGCGTCCCCAAGACGCTGGCTGCATTGCTCTAAGGCTTCTAATGCTCTGCGTTATGAACTAAACTATAATTTTTTTGCAAGGTACAGCGTCGCTACGGCCTTTGGGTTTTAAGCTGACTTACCCACCATTTACGGCTATTAATGCCCATACCTATTACCATGACAGCAGTGGCTAAATAAAGATGTAATATACGCTCTCGGTCGACACATAGCTCAATGTAACGAGGCTTTACTGCCCTCCTTTGGCCCGTAAATTTAGGCACACTATTCTTTTCCCGATAGGTTTTCTTAAATTTATTCCGTCGTTTGCCAAAAATCTCATCTATTTCAGTAAAATATCACTACAACATTTCAACATGCATTTTAATAGGTACCTAATCAAAGTAAATGTCAGAAAAGTTAAGGGTACTTAATAAAAAGCGTATTCAAGTGTAAACCTACTGGATATATTTATGTATAATGTAAGAAATTTTATATGAAGAGACAAGACCATTAGGTTCCGTTATTATTTCCATTTCATACTTATAAACTGAATGATAAAGTATGGATAGATAGATGTTTGTAACCTCTTCACGCCACAACTATTGATCGGATCGCACTGAAATTTTGAACAGACGTAATTCTAGGCCTCGAATAAAACAAAGGCTTCTTCTAATCAATTTTTACGCAGGTGAAGCCGCGAAGTGCAGCTGGAAAATTATAATTCTGAAACTCGTACACATTTCCAGAAATTTAAAGGTCGTTTCGAATAACACTCTCCTCAAGAACTTGAAAAATAAGCTTGTTCTAAAGAGGTCTCGGGCACTTCTAAACAAAATGTAGATCAAATGGACACAAATTAAAATTCAAAGCTAGCTCCCAGACACGGTAAAGAATGTAAAGTCCTTCAAGTTCTTACTGTATATCAAAGATGTTAATTAAGATGGTGAATAAATTTAATGAGCCAGAAGCTCCGAAACATCGTTAAGTAAGTGCTTCATTATCAAAAATCTTGATTTTTCCGCTCTTTGAAAAATACGACTTAATAATTGAAGATGTTTTACAGCTTTTAGATGCCCCGAATTTTGTTAAAATGTTTTATTAAAATACTAGGTAGGTTTATATTATGATACAAATGTATTATGTAAAAGTAGTTAGGTATTTTTTTTAAGATAACCTTGTTATGATCATAGACCAAGTTTAAGATGTGTAAGTTGGTCTGTCGAATGATATATGATTTCTGTGTCATATATATGATTTCTGTGTCATATATTTTTAGATACCAGAACAAAAGAGTCCCCCTAGCCGATTTTGTGACCACGATGGCGACCGGTCCCGTGAAAGCACAGCCATGGTACGCGGGCCAGTTTTACTGTGCACAATTTAGAGTGCAAACACACAATACAATATAATATAAAGAAGAGACATAAGGCTAGTGATGATTTGACTGTTTAAACTTGGCAGCAGAAGAAACCGTAAATAATACCGATAGGTAATTAAACAGCTAATAAAAGTCACAGTTCATAAATCTCAGATCTTAACAACCCATTGAAAATGTAGTTTTCTCAACATTATTTAAAATATGACTGTTTACTAACTGGTCCATTAGTTTATGTAATATTTAAATTCTGCTGTAGTTCATTATTACTTATATTAGTTTTACTATTACTCTTATTACTATTACTAGTAATTAAGACGATAAAGATTATAAAGGTGTCAGATGTTTGAGAAAGCTAACTTAAGAGTTAAAGTTATCATATATAAAACATGATATAAATCAGTTGAGCAACCTTTTGTTCCCAACATTCTGCGATTGAAAAAAAAAATACTATTTTTATTTTTTACTATGTATTTTAAAATATTTTATGATATTTTTTACTATATATTGTAAAATATCATAAAATACTAGACAGTAGTTGTTATAAATAATAGACGCAGATAATAGCGATTCTTGATTTATGTATTCCTTGAGCAGCTTTGCATTGCGTAGATATAGATCGATTTAAATACTAAATATTTATTTAAATTTATAACAAGGTTGCAAAAGCAGTCTCCAATACTTTGCATCCGTTGTTACTACTACGAGCAAGACTCGCTCGGGCAGATAATTTTCTACCTTCGACCATAAGAATAAGAACAGAGTAGAAGGGAAACTTCGCTCCGAACGTGCTCAAGGTCACGATATTAGCCTACGCGATTCTGCACGTTAAACGTGCAGTAGGGCTGTCACAGCCGGCGACGCCGCACGCGGATTTTAATATTTGTGTAGGTTAGGTACCTACCTCTATAATATGACGTCACGGTCAAGTTATTGTGGTGTGATCGGTTGTAACAATAAAAGATAATACATATTATATGATAATACATACCCTATGTAAGTAATATTTTCTAAATATTATTGTGTTTTAGTAGGTTCCTATCTAACTAATTAGGTAGGTACCTAATCAAAGGAACGTGAACATCGTTCGTTGACCTTTTCTCACTCGCCTCGCCTCGCGATGACGGCGCGGCGGTGGCGGGGCGCGGCGGTACAATGCAGTAGCAACCCTGGCAAAACGCCTGGACGACAGAGGGGCGTAACGAGGTGAAAGGGGAAGTAGGTATATAAATGGCGGCGTTTGGGACTAGATCAAAGAAGAGTCCTTTCTATAGACCCTGTTCTATAGAATCTGATATACATTATCAAAATGATTAAAATTTCAAGCACCTTACACAGGCAGGGTACACGAGGTACAATGCACGGCATAAATCGTCCATTATCGCTGAAAGCCCGTCAGGAGAGCCGTTTGATTCAATTCCTGCCAGATTTAGTGCTATCTACCCGTATCTGCCCCACGCCTTGCCTCACATGAGATAAGACCAACAATATCACGCACAAGAAAATCTTTTGTAAACTTATCATAAAAACAGTTTGTCACTTTTCATCCTGTCCAGAGGAGGGCGATACTGAACGCGACACAGTTTTCCTCTTTTAGCATCAGTATCGTTGCATTGTTGTAGTTTTGAAATATACATGATATACGAATTTAGTCCGCGGATATTAAAAAAAAAATTTATACTTGACAAAGTAGTTTCAACCTAAATGGAATCTAAATAGATCGCTATCCGACAAAAATTTACTCACCTAACCAAAAAAAAATTAATTACAAATTAAATTAAAAAACAAATTCAAAATTTTACGTCAAATGGATATTCTTTTCTCGTTGAGTACAACATTTTATTTGGTTTTATATAATTGGGAAATATACAGTTGAAGTTATAGAAACAGAAACATACTTACTTAAATAGTATTTAAACCAGCTAAGTTTCCTCCATTAAATGATTATTAAATGAGAGCACACAGTTCAGAACTCATCAACTATTTTTTTTATCAAACTAGGAAAAAAAACCTAACAATACTGGGCGGAAAAAAAAGACGTCATATTCTTACAACCTCCTAAAATGATAGCCAATGAAACGAAACAACCAAACAATTCGTCCTCAATTACTTTCACAAATTAGTAACATTCGTGTCTTCGGTAAAAACGTAACGAGTTTCAAAACGACACGCCACTCGGTGCTCTTTATAGCAGGACCTCGGACATGGGTAATGGTCTAAATTTATTGGGTTAAAATGGCCCGTGCAAACGGAAATTCAAGCTGAATTGTTCGCTTGTCTAATTTTTGCGGATTTGATGCTTCATTGTGTATTTACTTGTTAAAATGAAAGCGAGCGATTGAGATATAGCAAAATTTTAGATTTAACAGGACTAAGACAACACTGTGACAAAAATGGCGAAAATAAATTGAAAAGTCGCATTATGTGGTGGGCCTAGATGTTTCCAGAATCCATATATATATTATATTAGATTAGTACATAGGTAACCGCACGAAAATGTTTATTATTTCGGAAAGGTCATGTCAGGTCACAAGCAAGCAAAAAATATTCTGACAAATAAAAAGAAGATCGCTTTGATAAAATAATTTCACATTATTTTTTTAGGTCCGCAAACAAAAAGCCTTTTTGAAACTTAAAAAATATTCAGAACGTGTTGCGGCATCTAAATTACATCGGAACGATACCTCAGGGGTTAAGGAATAGTCTCGCAATACGCGTTAAGTCGCTTATTTTCAGTGTCAGCGTGTCAGCGACTTATCAATAGTTTCCTCTTGAGTTTTGACACGACCTCAATCTATAAAAACCTCCTTTAATGAAAGCCTAGACACTTAAACCTTTTTGGTCAAACCTAACTTCAATAGCTAAGTAAAAGAGCGTAAAGTGATTTTCACGAAAGAAGGACTTCTTTCGTGAAAATCACCTAGACGCGGCGCTGTAGTAGTGCTACCGAATGAAGCCAGCAAGCATATGGCAATCTGTCAAATTTAGTTCCACCAGTTGCCGTGGGACTTTTTTCATGAAACGGACTCTATAAGCTAGCGTCTTGGAGAGGCTTCCGACTGGTCCGACTGGATATGGATCAGTTGATCTACCTCTAGATTCTTTACAACAGCCTGCAGTTAGCTCATTTCAATTGTTTCAACTGCAGACTGTTATGACTCTATTCATTTATTTATATTATTTGATTGTTTTTACATCTTTACCAATATTTTTATAACTATTTTCTCCCATCCACGAAAGGAAATTCGCAAGAAAAATGGAGATAAAAATACCGGCCGGTGGACATTAAATCACAGTGAATTTTAGATAGAACAATAATTCAAGAGGACGCAGCCATAACTGTCGCAAACATTGTTCGGATGATTAAGGAACGCCGTAATGTGATGTATTTCGCGTAAGCTCTGAACATTACTTCAGTGCTTGCTACACCTCAGACAACAATATATTATCTACCGATATGAATAGGTAGTGGTCCTGCCATATCTCGCGAATAACCGATAACCGTTGGGGTTAAAGTATTTTTAGTGGAGACTGCGACTCGGCAAACGCATGGCATGACGCCCTCCAGGCAGTTATGATAACGATCTGTGATAAAGACTACTGGCAGATGCTGGATGCGGTAAGCTGAAGACAGGGTGCTATGGCGCTCAAAAGGAGATCCTATGTCCAGCAGTGGATTATTATAGGTTAACGATGATGATGATATGATTGGAGTACAGGCTCTTTAGGTTTTATTGAGTGATTGTGAGTTGTTAATTACCTAAATCATATATGTTTTCATGTTTTACAAAGATCTTTGGTGTATATATTAAGAACCTATAATACAAAACATGAACCCGTTGGGTAGTAACAAATTATCTCTTGATTAAAATACAAAATAATGTATGTTTGATCTATTTCAAGTTATTTAAACTTTCTCACATCACATCAAAATCCTTAACGGGTCCATTGCTAGACAAAGGCCTCTCCTGAGAAGCACCTTATTGCCCCTCATGATTGGAGGTAGTACCCTAAACGCCTTATTTTGGAGGTAAAACCCTAAAAAAGTCCCCTAAATACACTTGGCATTCTGGTTAAGGTTTCCAGTTAGGTTTTAGAACTATTCTGCAGGCGCTCCTCCCAAGAGTGGGCTGCCCGCTCCAGGCAGGATATGCCCGGTGGTGGTACGCTTTCTGTTCACGTTAAATTTCTATTCAAAATGTGACAACCACTTAGTGTATTTTTAACTTTCGTCTTGTCGTCGAGCAAAGCGCTCTCCAGAAAGGTGTCTTTTAAATGTAAGAAAATAAATACAAATACACTTAAAGCCTGATTGAGGAAAACAAAGCTCTACTAAAAAGAAAGCTCTTTTGTCTCAATTTTGTTTGGAAGGGAAAAAATGTTGACCAACCCTGAATAAAATCTTCATTTGCAACAGTAAAATAGAGCAAAATGGAAACAAACATGGCTTCGTACAAACTACACTGAGAATAAAGCCGTTGGATACGGTAAATTTACTTTGGCGACGTTCAATAACAAATACACAAACATTGCTGTAATACGCTGTCACTATTTTAAGAAAAGATAGATTCTACAATAATACCCGTAAAATTCGACGAGCTTTGTGTAATACAAAATCGATAGAATTATCGGTCGGGTAAAAACGAAGCTTTGGCAATATGCTTTCCACACACGCTCCTCCGATGATAATGGATTTTATTTATTCATAAATACCCGAAGCCGAAACTTATGGCTCTACTAACTTAATAAGCACAAAGCTGGCTGGGAATTAATTACGGCTGCGAAGTTGGTGTTGGCCAGCGAACGATGCGATGATGTGGGGAAAAGAAAAGAAAAACAAAGTTTTGGTTTAGGGTTCTCTTACCAAATCACGAACATTAGTGAACACGTATAAAACACGTGAAATGGAACAATAATTCGGGGTTTGTAGGTCGAAAGCCGCTTATTAAAAAATTATTTATGAACGCATTCGGCGGCGCGTTTACTCATATAAAATATATACCACCCCAACGATAATACAAAATCGATGCCGTAAGCTTCAATTGATCTGATATAAAGGCTCTGTTTACGAATGTACGGTGCGGTACGTTTCAGAAATAGAGTTATATGTATTTAATTATTTCTAGATACCTGTTACTTGCTTGCATGTTTAGGTTTTCGTTTGGGTAATTAGGGGAGGCCTATGTCCGTCCAGCAGTAGACTAATATAGGTTGATGATGATATAGGGAACGTAACATACATATGTCGGTACTAAACCGAAATGGAAACCCCGAGAAATTAAAACTTTTTTAATGCATAAAAACTATATTCTTCATAATCATAATTAAATTAAATAAAATCTTTATTGTAAACCAATAAAATTATACACAAAACTTAACAATAGAGGACATGTACAAAGGCGAGCTTAACCTTAACAGAGTTTTCTTACAGCAAACCTTGGTGATTAAGAAGAGTACAGTGAACATGTCATTCTTAAGCATTCTTCATGTCTTTTACTCGTATTCTTCATTTTTATTGGTAGGCAGTCAAACGTGTAGCCGCCATCTCACTCAAGTAAGTGAAGATGTGAACATGGAGTTTTCCCAGAAGGAACTTATTCACCTATTATTCCTTCTTCACATTATACTATGATATAAAGTTCACCACGTATAGGTTAAATTTAAATTAATTACAGGTTTTATTTCTTTTTATATTTCTTAATACCAGAAGTCTGCCCTGACTCGCAAACTTTGAAAATACCGCAGACTGTAAAAATCAAAGAAAATCGCATTTATCTCAATCAAACAAAAACCTTTCTTTATGAATGGACTAAGTAGAATTTCCAATAGTTAAGTAGGTACGTCATTCTCAACAAAGTTTTAAATATGAAAATGGAATATAATTTTATTAATCCCAAAGTACAGCGGAAGATTGGAAGAAAAATGTGCAAAAATGAGCCAGCCTTTCGTGAAGCGATCTCAGAACCGTTTTCGCACAATACTGCCTAATTACTCACGCGATCTCTTATATCGTGCCTTCGAGTAATGGCCAGTATTCACGAAGAATATTTTTAAGGTGAAGTACTTACGAATCTGATAAAGGTTCTGGTATTTTTTTATCAATTTAAAAAATAATAATTGTTATCTATCGTTTTCTAAGTGAAAAAGTGCGTGACATAATCTAGTCTACGTTTGAGATTAATTCTGTTACTTATTGTAATCTTTAAAGTAGATACCTACCTTACCTATCTTAATAATTCATGGTGTTTTTCATGTTTTTGCAGGACACGGTGTAATATACGCATAAATGATTAAATTTGTTTCAAGTAGTACCTACAAATGTAGCAATAATACATGCTTTGTGCGTCTAGTGCATCTACATTTTATTTCATAAAAGTTTTGAAGAAATGTGACCCTTGTACTTTCAGTGGAGCAAAAGCTATGGAGAGCGATTAGTGTGCGCTCTTGAACGACTTCAGATAAAATATATCCGTTCAAGTACGGTTCTGTGCAACTTAGAGCTTTATGACTACCCTGCGAGCTACGAAATATCGGCTAAGGCTCAGATAAATAGGTAATTGTTATGGATATAGATAAGAAACTCTAGAATCTCGATGGAGAAAGTTACTACCCGAAGTTCTAACTTACAGTAGATATGTGTGCTTCTTAGTTAAGTTTTTTTTTTCGCAAATTCAACTCAAGACTATTATTTTCATTAATATCATTACAGCATATTTTTTGAAAAATACTAAGTATATTATGTTATATACGAGCCATAGCCACGAAATGATAATTCCATCTTTTAGTTTAAAATGTTTTCTACGAAATCGTACTCGAATTTCGAGCATAAAACCATAAAACATCCTCTTTTTTTAAAATACTGGACTTTTAATGCGTCCACAAAGATCCGCAAAATGCGATGCACTGACTACATTTACATTCTAATTTACGATAGTACATTTGCAATTTTTATGTTCAGTGAGCAACTGTTACACATCTATGCTCTGTGAACTCCCTGTGCTATTAATTTAGGTTATTGCTCTCCGTTTGTGCAAGAAAAATTGTAAATCCCGGATGAGTGGGACTGGGGCATTAGCCCCGCTTTTTGCTCGATGTCCGCTCGATGGTAAAGGAGGGTTAATTTTATTTACGAAAATAAAATGCCAGGTACGATACGGTTTTATTTATGGTTGTATCTACAACATCTAAAATATTTTTAACAGATCATTTGAGGTCTGTTTCGGAATGTTTAGGGTTTTGATGGAGATAGGCTATACATAAGAGCAAACGCTATGTTTTATAAAATTAATGGTATATTTCTTTCTGTCTTTCTTTCTTACACGACTTCACTCGTCAACTTATAAATGTAGGTCTATATTTATAAACAACTACACCTCCCGCTTATTTTAATAGACTTTAGTAGATTGTACGAATACAACTCGATACAACACACCGAAGATTCAATAATAACCAAGCAACAATAAACAGGCATAACTTTGATTATAAACTAATAAACAGAGTTCTCGTTAATTTTGATTATTACGCGCACGTATAACATTGTGTATCAAAATACATAGAATTAATCAAATCAGATCGATACCAATATAGTAAGTCAGCACCTACACAAGTGATAAATAATATCAAAAGACTTAATTAAAATGCCGTGCGGAAGAATGCGGGTATTATTTGTAAACAAGCTACTCTATATACAATCAAAAATGAATTTTTATTTCTGGTACAGTAAAGAAACAGGCTGACATATTACTTGAAACGTATTTTATTGTAAACTTGTTTTTGCCCGCGGCTTCGCACTCTTTGTTTCCATAGGAACATAAAATAGTTTATTTAAAAATAGTCACAAGATCGACAAGATGGCAATAGACGACAGACATCAGTCTCTGAATATATAGTCTAAAAATTGTCAGCAAGGTTTGTTTCATCGACCGTTCTGAGTCTGTTATCGGCCTCATCGAGGTCCCCACGGAGGCTGATTATGGCACAATTACCCTCGCCGGCCCGTAAATAAACACGCCCTGGGAATCGACGATTTGCGTTATTAGTTGCCAAATGTATCTACAATTTGTTACGTGTTGATTCAGGGATTAAATTGCTGGGAGCTTTTCATCTATTTTCATACGCGGGTAAATACAAAATTTGGTTATGTATTTTCGGCCATGTCCATTCTTTTTGTCAATAAATCTAGAATTTATTAAAAGTTTTTGCTGTATTTTAAATTGAAGTTAAAGAATAAATAAATAATCGATCCATACAATCAAACCCAAATAATAAACAAAAAATCAATCCATTTAAATTTAAATGTGAAATCTGTAATTAACGTGATAAAATTAATTTACAGTTGGTATTAACCGCCAGAGTAAATAGTTCTGATCTGTAATGGATGGTCGCAGTTCAGTGAATAGTTAATATAGAGGCACTAGTTCCCTGGTTAAAGTTTGATTGCACCAGAGAGCTGGCTTTATGGATTTCAATTACTGTATCAATTTGAGGCTACGGAGAATGATTAGTTGATAGTTAGGTTCTAATCTGTAGCCTAATAACATGACATTAATACATATATACTTACGCGAGCTCAAATAGAGGGATGATCATTAGGCCTATGGCTAGCAGTGAAATAATATGGGTTGATGATGATGATGAATACATAGTTCTGGAAAATATTAAATATTTCCATTTTTGAATATTTTAATATTTTCCACCTATGATTTCTTCAGAACTTTTAAAGACGTAGTTTTGTGCAGATTAATCCGTTTAGTCCTAGGTAAGATAAAATAACAAAAGACGGCTATTTGTCACCTTATCACCAAACTTAATCTTTGAAGATATCTCATGTGATTTCGACCGAAAAATATTCATACTTTTTATTTCTTTGCCATCTGTTCCATTTTCATATTATTACTAGTTTTGCTTGATGACTTTTTCAATTAATTTGTAATAAGCAAAAAAAACTAGTGATATTGCGCAAGTACCATTTTTTATATCATCGTTAGGCGCAACGCTAATAAATTAAAACTCTACCATGGAGGAAGAATTACCAATATCCAACAATCACCAAGAAGGCACTTTCAGTTTAAATTTCAATAATACATTCAAATTAAATGTATTATATTCTTTGTTTATGAAACATCAAAAGGTCGAATGTTTTTGGAGGAGGACAATGTTTTTGTACTGGCTCATGATAACAGGCAATAATTGAAAAAAAAAATATACTGTAACCCGAAGGCATAAAATCCTATATAAGGTGCAAACAAGATGTATACTGGAGCCGCATTTAAAAGTAAAAAAGTAAAAGTAAAAAGTATTTATTTTGTGTCACAAAATTACAAGTAATACAGTTGGTTCAAACATATGAAAGTGAACGTAACAACAAAAAAGGTCGTCGCTCAGCATGATTCACAGCAACGATGGCGCTACTGTGCGCTGGTTTTATGCGACACCTAGAGGGCGCAGCAGCAGCAGCTGTGACAGGCAGGAAGAGATTCGAAAACAGAGTTTGGTGTCCAAGAGCAACTTCGTATCTGTTCCTAAAATAGACAAAATAAAACTATTAGTTGCATTAAAAAAAGCTTATGATAGGGATGACAAACTCGACGTTTGATTTTTGGAAATTCCTTTATTCCGTGCAATAATACGATAAAATATGTGGCGGTGCTAGTGTAAGTACCTTTTGTTTGCGCCTTAAGTCCTGCTACGCAAACTCATTTTTTGATACTAAACGATCACGTACTCTGTTTGTTGAACATTCGCTCATCCCGTCATCTCAGTCGCATTTCTCTGTCAACCTTTTCCATTATTACAAAGCAAATTTTAACAAGCTTTTTCATACACCAAAAGTATCATTTATTCTCATAGGTAACATATTCCTTCATGATTCCCGGCGAGAGCGGGTGTAAATCTGTGTGCTCGTTACCCGAACAATGTTCCGATAATTACACGTGAGCAACTATTTACTCGCTCCTCGTCACACACAACACATAAACAGCAATTCATCTCCATACGTTATGTCCCTCAGTCATGGCGTAATTACACTGTTTATTGTGGTTGTAAAGTTTTGACATTGCTGGGGAGACCGCTACAGTGTATCAAAATAAAATACGGCTTACTTTACATTTTTAACACTTATCTAGCGTCTTGGGGACGTTTCCGGCTGGTATTGATAGTGCAGCTAGCTCAATTCGGTCAAATGTATATACTAGTTTTAATTTGTTTTTATTCCTTTAGTATCTCCGCTTTAGTCTATACGTTTAAGCCTTCAGCTTTCAGTCAGCCAACTCGTCGTTTGTCTACATGCGACCAAGGAATTTTATTCAAACCACCGCTTAAAAATGCTCGCTGAAATAGGCCCTATCCGCCAATCCATCAAGCCGCTCGCCGCTTGGACAGCATGCAGTCAGCATGATCTAAACTTGCATTCTAATGGCATATAGCCTTAAGATTATTCTCAAGTTTTTTAATCACATTTTAATTTTTTTGTGCAATAAAAATATTTGACTGCGATTTTTGGTGCTATGCGGCAGCGGTGTGGAGTGTGTGATATGTTCATAATACCTATTTCATACTGACCTCCATCAATTCTATTATACTTTATGTTAAAGTAAAACCAACCAGTAAAACCCACTGTTGTAAATTGCGATACCACTTGTGCTATACTATGCGCAGATACCGACTCTGCGTGTGACATGCGATGATGGCTCGCTGGTAATTGCGTGATGTTGATGAGTACGCGCTGATATTGTTCCGCGATACGCTGGTAAACTGCTTGTTGAGTGGTGACAGTGATTGTACCACTGTTACTACCTACACCTTCGTGATCTGATTTAATTTCTGTTATTTGCATACGAATAAAGCCAATAACGTATTTATCAAATCAAATGAAGCTCATTGTTTGATTGTGACCACCAAACACTTATTTATCTTGATTAAATAAATGGACATAACTCTATCAAATTTACCTACTCTACATGCAGAGGCGATAGAGAAAATTTTACAACGTTTACCGACATATTTAACAGATTTCAATTCAGATTTAAAAAGGTTTTGTTAAGTATTTTCAAACTGGACTATATTTTAGCATGATAATGACTCCAATGTGTCCTAAACAAAACAGAAAGGCATCGAAACATTAATAAAACTATTGGTACAAATTCAGAACCAATTTTTATTTTGTATTCTTTGTCTATAGGTGGCGACGTCGCGGCTCCCGCTGCCGACGTTCTCGCCGCACGCCGTGCTTATGTACAGCGCAGCGGTTGGCGGCGAGGGCGTGGCCTTACAGCTGCGGGAGGCCAAGCCGGGCGAGCTGGATGAGCGGCTCGCCATCACCTGCCACCAGCCCGAGCTGCTGGCTGACTTGCTGCACGCGACTGTCGACATCGGTGAGTGAATGAACGAGGGCGTGGCCTTACAGCTGCAGGAGGCCAAGCCGGGCGAGTGAGACGAATAATTACCTCCGTGACATTAACCTAGATTTCATCCATAGGTTTAACTACTAAGGTAAATACTAAAAGTAGTTTATCTCTTATCACTACATAGTATAAAACAAAGTCTCTTTCCCTATGTCCCTTTGTATGCTTAAATCTTTAAAACTACGCAACGGATTTTGATGCTGCTTTTTTAATAGATAAAGTGATTCAAGAGGAAGGTTTATACGTATAACAAAACCGTGCGAAGCCGGGGCGGGTCGCTAGTATCATCATAAACCTGAAATGTGTTGTGTTGAAAAGTAAATAACACGAAAGAAGTAGGTCATTAGAACTTTTGTTAATCTCGTATAATATTAATTAATTCTATATTGTCTCAAGTTAAGACTCAGTAATCCGATACCTATGCTTCTTATTGAATGCAATATTTTTGTTTCCTATCTATAATTCTTATCTCATGAGTAGGTATCGTCTTACGTTAGGTCCCTTCTCTACCTACACTACAAACCCTGCAAGGAACCCCAAACACTAGATCGTATCTAGAGATCTTCCACAACCACAGTTCACATGAATCTCAAGAGAGTTCATTCAATATTTGCGTATTCGATTACGCCGAAGGCGTCAAAAAGACGAAACGTTTGTAAAATATTCAGTGGGATATTCAGCGATGTTTGGGTAGAAAAAAACGGTTATAGGAACCATGTAGTCAACAGAATTGGCATTCAGATGTCGCAAACACATTCAATTTTTATTTTATTTCGTAGCGAGGCGAGAGAAGAATCATGAGAAACCGCCACTGACTCCAGCCTTCGCCATGTTCACTATTTTGAAATTCAAATAACGAATTTTGCATTCGAAACTGCCTTCGAGCATCGCTTGCGCTGGCCGTTTTTCGCGGACATCTCTCTGTCATTATGATATCAAACCTATTTGGGTAGAATAATTTAACATGCATAATACTCAGGTAAAATAGATTTGTTTTGACACTACCAATATTCACGGGGTAACCAGTAACGACCCTACCAGCCCGTGAAGCAATTTAATTGTAACTTTTAAATAAATGTTTTATACATATCTTAAACCTAAATTTTATTTTAAAAGGTACGGTTTTAGGTGCTGGAAATAATCCAACCTTTTTTATCTTTACGTACATTTACAACATCATGACGAAGAATTGATATAGATATATACCTCTACAGAGACCTGTCAATATAGACCGTTAGATTTCATTTGTTCTAAAGTCGCTGTCTGCTTTCCAAAAGTCAACACTAAAATATCGATGTCGTGATTCGAAAATTCAAATTCTCTAGCACACTCCACACCCTAGTACAGAAGGTACATTGACTCTTCATTAGCGCCCCGAGTGCCGGGGGCTATGGACGTCAACTTGTCAAAATTCACTAGAAAACGTCTCGATGTTCCTTAAAAATGCAAACTCATGCAAACGAGTAACGGGGCCAGTAATTTAATTAGACCTTCTTAGCGAACGATGAAAATTTCTCTTATATTTATTATTGAAAACGTAAATTGGAGATATAACTGCTGCGCATTTCAATTTAGAAGTTGTTATTTAATTTTAAAATAGGTTGTAGCTTCGCCAGTTTGTTCTTTAGAACGGAACAAAGATTAATTTCTTCAGTTTCTTATTGTTGTTTGACAGGGACTTTGTATTGTTTTGATGGCTTTGCAAGATAGCCAGACTTAAAAAATTCGTACACAATTAAATGAAAATCAGGTAGCGTTTCACGTATCGGTATTTCTAGAAGGTATTTTTCCGATTTTCGACGTCCCCAAAAAAGTCCATAAGAATACTTTACAATATAATTCCGCGTGCGATCAGATTCAGATGGAACCTTGTCGAAGTAAATGATCGACTGCTTTGGTTTTACTGGAAACAGCCCATGCCATTCTGATAAATTCATCATGATTCAATAAACCAGTGTGAACAAAGCACCTATACTAATCTAGTGTGGTTTAATAAATAAATAAATAATGCTGAACAATTCACACAGTATCAACTAGTCCAAACGGTGCAACATTTAGACATACAACACCATATGACCTACTAATTGAGCAGATAATAGTATCTGCCCGCCACTTCGCACGCGTTATTTCTATGGAAATGTTTCAAGGCTGTTTCCATCCCATGGAAACTATTTCATGGGATGGAAAAGTAGCCTATGTTTTATTCCAGGGCTAGAACTATGTTGATTTAATTACTCCCCGATCCTTCCGTAAGTTTTTTCGTGAAAGTGTAACAAACATCCATCCGTACGTCCTGCATCCATATAAACTGTCGCGTATATTATATTAGTGTGGAAGTAAGAATTGTTTAAATGTCTATCGCGAAAGGACCATTGCTACATTTGTACCAATATAACAGCGAAATGTTTACGTTACCTTACATAAAGCACAACAATAATCAGATAACGCACAACAATAATCCGCAGCGCATTTGTTTGGCCGCTAATAAGCGGTGGCTGAATCAATACTCGTTATATCGGAAACGCTCATTAGCCAAGCGCCTCGTTAGCCACATTTAGGGTTCAGTGGCTGTGGCATTTGAGTACGGGGATACCGTGTAAGGAAACATATATCGAATGTGGCCAGGATTATCCGATCTGGCATCTTTTGATGTACGACCACAGAGATAGGAACTATCGGTAGTCGTACTTCTGGGAGATTGCGTAAAACTTTAAATGCTTTCTAAATGCCGCTATATTCATATGGCTGGATCGATAGTTTAACTAAAATTTTTAGGTTATTAGTTAGTAAAATTGGTATAAAAAACCTACTTACCTCATAAAAAACTAAACTTCAGGTCCGGGTTGAATTTTTCGCAATAAAATAACAGATCAAATATTACATATGAAGTTCAATTTCACTATTACTAATTTTAAATAAATTTCTGTTGGCATGTCCATTATTATCTACTTAACGGAAATGAAATCAAATAGAAAATTAATATTTCTAGTCCGCCGTAACTTGTAGCTGAAGTGAATTCTATTAACAATTCCGTGAGTGTTTAATTGATAATTAGCTTTTAGTAAATTCTGTCACTATGTAATTGGGAATATCTACCAAAAGCCGCGGCCTTAAATTTGCAACTCATCATCATCAGCGTAATTAGTCCACTGTTGGACATATGCCTTCCCTAATGAGCGTCATAGATTTGCAACTCACCACCGAATAAATGATGTTCTCTTCACTACAAAAATATGACGGAATATATATATATAGAGAACGACTAGTGCTGAAATTGAGTAGAAATTAACTTCTAGACCCATTAAAAAAAGCATAGACTTCTTTTTTATCCCGTAAAAAACATCACACGCGTTTTGTCACTCACAGAAACTAGTCTTTAACAAAGAAAACTATAATGCTTTGGAAACCGTATCTACTTTCGTAAGAAACTCTAGAATTAAAAATTATATTTAAAATTTCATGCGTACCACGGTTATCTTCAATCATAATCAGGTAAATATACATTATTACCAAATATGATTATGTATTTTAAGTACTTACCTATCAGTATTTCAGTACTTACTGAATTAAAACAAAGTTGAAATCAAATGATTCATCACCGCCATCTTCCTTGAACCAGCTTAGATACAAACGTTCGTTAGCCTCTGACAGGATCACTTCTCGACCCACGATTGCGGGACCTCCTAAACTGTCAAAAGTTGCCGGCCACAGCCCTCTATCAGAATTAACTTCTTACGCGTCTGTCTGTCTGTCCATCCGGACTTTCCGGACAGCTTGACCGGGCCACCCGGAGGCGCTCGGAACTTTGATGACAGGCGTACAGTCGTATGGACATAATTTATAGTTTTCGGGTTGTTTGCCTTATTTTTGTTTACATCATCAACTTTGACTGAGCAAACATTTTATAACTTTTGAACATGGAATTAGTTACTGGATGCTTCATTGCTTTTGAAGCTGTACTAGGAAACCAGGTTTTGCAATTAGAACTATTTTAGTTGTATTTGTTTTCTTTTAGGTAAAGGACTGAATTGAGCCTAATCTCTCAAATTTTGGTTTAATTAGAGTTCCTGGTACTCTATTAAAACATATTTAAGGTGAATACAGTTAATTATGAGGGACGTTTAGATTTTGGCTTATTCAAACAACGTAAAGCCGGCGCTAAAAATAGGCTGTACTGTAAATAAATAATAAAAACATTAGAAAACATCTTGACTAGTTGAAAATGGGAAGCAATCCTCCGGAGTGACAATTCATCTCTCTAAGTGCCGGTTTCCACGGCACCCACCGCGCATGAAATATGCAAACCACTTGCGTTTTAGATTGTTTAGTTGCCGCTGTTTTCTCTTTATTGCTTCCTGTTGCTGTGAATGGGGAGGAAAATAATTTCGTAAAAAGTGGGTGTTTTACTTAATGCCTCGGTTGGTATTGGACGACGAAGTGGAAACGGAAAATAATGATAAAATATGATAGTTGGTTTCTGCTATAGCGTTTTTGCCAAAACTACTTACATAATTTTTTATTGCATTCGTGGTTGGGACCTAGAGTAGACTTGAATTAACTATTATGACTATGACTAAACATATAATGACTTACAATTACAAATATACTTCCCACTTTTTATTCACATGGGGTAAAAAATGTTCATGTGAGAACAATGAATCCGTAGAACCTGACCGCCATTGTCCAAACATACGGCAGACCAAATTAAATCATATGTTCCGTTGTTTACAAGCATGTTTTTGTATAAAATTCCCAAATTCCCAATGAGCTTAGTAAACGAGTCACAATTGGGCCCGCATAAATTCGTGAGTGACTGTTTCTATTAAATTTTATGACAAACATGGGCCTTCATATAACTTTGTTCATAAAGGTTATATATCGGCGGAGGATGTTGCCTAAGCGACCACTTTGCTAAACTATTTAAATCAGTTTAGGTGAGTAATGAATGAGCTATGAGTGTATGAGTTTATTTCGTAAACCTCGTGAGAGAGTTCAAACAGTTTATTTTAAATTTACTCATGATGCACATGACTGTACTCTCGTAGCAAAGGATAATCCTTTGCAAGAGCTTCGCCGTAGCAATACCACTATAAAACTTGCTCTCTACTTCAATGCTAAAGGAAAATAAAATTATAATATGTTCACCTGTAACTTGTTTTGTAAATATTCTGTTTACACAAACATGAAAAAGGAACATTTTATTCGAGAGGGATTCAAAGACGCCCGGGTAAGCCGAGATAAAAGCCTGTCAGAAACGCTGCCCCCGTGCTGGCTTAGGTCACCGTCTACTCCTTGAACGTTGTATTTTTAGAAAACATTAGTATGGACATACATTTTTTAAACAGACACCATCAAAGAAGTTAGAAGGAATATGTCACTGGCGCCAGTTTCGAGAACCTTCCAATCTTGTTAGAGCCTACAAAGTCATTACTGTAATCGCTCACCTACCCACTCGCATTAAACTCTTGCTAAGAAGTTCAAAGCGGTATCAGATGTCAGGTTGTCCTTCAATCTGAGACGGAGCTTGAAATAAAGGGCGGCAGGCTTGTGTTTATTTAACCTCCATTTCACTTTGTAATATTTTTAATGAAAGTCTAAATGGCAATAAAGTGCTAATAATTTCTATGGTAAAAGTTCTACTCTAATGTGGATATCTTAGTCAGTACAACTACATATAGATGAAAAGGGCTTTGAATTTCATTTTGGATTTACGTGTCGATTGCTCTCTAGTGGGATGCATTAGTATACAAAATACGAGTAACTTTATTAACAACGAAAATTACAAGCAAGGAATAGAAAAATTACAACTAGTACATATTTACAACTAGTATTTACAATTGATCCATGTAACTTGTTTATTTCAATATCTTATTCATATTTTGTAAGTTTTTTCATAAACTTACTCATGTGAAATCAAGTGTACAGACCTTCTTTACCAAACAATATAATAAAAGGAAATATTTGGAAACATCAATCACACTTTCAGAAGTACCGTCTGTGCCAATAAAAAACTTCCCAAAAACAGGGCTTCGTTTTCAGTTATCATCTTGTTTATGTGTTACCAAATATGGGGTAATAAAATATCTATTGCTGTGGGTGGGTTGCCATAAACATTCATAAAACCCGAAGAATATTTGACGACAAGTAGCAGAATATTATTTAAGAAAACCTACAAGTAAGAGATAAAAATATAGCTGTCTTGAGACATCTTCACATTCTTCATAATATTTTTGTCTCGAACATTTTGAGGTAAAGTGCTTCGTAAAGAATTATTAGCTCTAAAAAGTTTGCTTATAATTCCTATTGGATGTACTTTGACATAATATTTTATGGACCTTTTAAACATATATGGATAGGATTTACCTATATTCGTAACGGTGCGAGTAAAGTTTAGTAAAATTATCAATGATAGTCTGCAAAAGCCTTAAATATCTAGCTCGTTAGGGCTAGGATAATATAAAACTTAACTTATAACCATGATATTGTTTTACAATAAAAACATTCTTACGAAGCTAACTTTCAGATTGAATCCCATAAAATCCAAATAAAACGCTTACAGCCAGATAATATGCACACCATTATTACACGGGCGACAGGATTTTGAAAACAAAAGCTATTCGATATCATGAAGCGTCCTATAAAGGTGCATAGATTTCACAACCTTAACAAAGGCATTCCAACAAATTGGATGAAATTCACAGGATTGTTGGAGTGAGCTCTATAGTTTCACTGGTCACTATTTCAATACTCAATATTAATACTAACTGGAACAGCAAATTCCGCTTCTTCGGTCTAGTTGACCGGACTATTTTGTGGTTCGGCTTAGTTAAATGATATTTTGGTTAAAGTTTCTTACGAAGCTAGATGCTATTTTCTAGCAATTGTATCAAATATCGTGAACAGTGTTAAAACAGAACCTCTTTTGACTTTCACTATGGGAGCTTAACACGGTTCACGGAATAATTATTATCAAAACTTCTTTTTGTACAAAGGATGGTCGAAGTTCTAGAAGTTTTTAAATTTTAATAGGAATGGTAAATGGTAATAGGTACTTTCTTATTAGATGTTTGAGGAGAATTTAGTAGCTTGTACTGGTAAGTGTCGCAATCGATCCCGGCCTAAGTAAATACCGCGTGCAAATTGGCCTGCTCTTCTGGTCTAGTTTAGTACGACAGAGCGGTTTCCAGAACTCCGGGCAAGTTGTAGATGAAAGTTACTGGTATTATATTCGGCACAGACTGCCACAGACTTGCAAGTTGCCAGTTCTTGTGCGAAAAGTGGTCAAGTTCCTCTCAGCGAAACATTGCATGAATTTTCTATCATACATACGTTATGCGTTCATATTGACGCTACGCGTTCTGTAGTTTCCTAGTTTACCTTACTTTTTTCATTTTTTTTTCATTCTAAAAGCTAAAACAACGATTCATTTAATCTGTAAGGCCAGTAGACAATCAGACAATTAACAGTTTCGTTGGTTAACGTTGACATTATTTAACTCCGAACTCTCTCTCTTTCTTTCGACCGCTCATTTGTACAATTCTATCAAAGATAATTCATCCTGATACAACCTGCAGATACCTTTTTGTCCAAAAGGGAGAGAAGCTACTGGTCTACTTATTAGGTGGCTAGTCTACCCGACCCTGCCAGGCCGCCTTCATTTACAACTTTACGGGTTCGCCTCCCCTTGGCCCGTTCCGCTCTCCGCGATGTTATGAAAGAAAAACTCTTGAGGCTGTTTTCTTAAATTATTATCTGGGAGTACCGCCGCAATTTCTGCTGCCTCAAAAAGTAAGTCATTCTGAACGAAGCTCGTTTTGACAAGACCTATGCCTACACTGCTAGGCACAGAAAGGTACATAGTGTGCCTTTTTACCAAAGTATTTTAGCTTAGACCTTCGATATTAAAATAAGAACTCATAAGAAAAGTCTATGAAGAAATGCTTTTGTCCACAAGACTTATTTTTGTTCGATCCTAAAATAATTATAATCCCAGAAATAGTACCTTAGCTTAAACTTAACAAGAAATTGTGAACAGGTTCAACAAGCTTTATTAAAATATCTAGTTAAATACAAGAGGGTACTCGGGCATGAGATGAATTTACGAATTCATGGTTAAATTAAGGCTTAATTTAATTTGTCTCGTTAATTGCCGTCCAAGGTTCACGGACGGAACACATTCAAGAGGTACTCAAATCTTACAGTATTAGGCTGAGGTACAGTCACTGTCAAAATAAACTTAATAAATGTAATTAGAAATTAAGGGCAGGCATTTGCTAGCCCTGTTTATGGTACAATTCCCAAAAACATAAACGCAACATTAAGTACATAAACTAATATCATAAATGTTATGTCAAATTTTCTGAAAATTATATCAAAATCCATAGTGTGTGTGGCCATGCCGTGTGCATTTTTAGAAATGCAAGTTGTGACTTAGAAGTAAGGTACCCTAGAAATTGAGGCATTCTATCTTCATTCTGTTAGATTTAATTTTCGAAGATTGCTTGACACGTCTTATTTCATTCATTTTCCGATGTGCAGTCCAGTTTCCTAACGAAAACTTGGTGGTACTGAAATTCTTATTACTTATATCATACATGTCAGTATTTGGATTTCATTTTATGTATAGCCATTTAGCCAAATTAGCCACCTCGACCATAACCCAATAAATCCACCCAATAATGACTAAACAAAACCGGGTTCATGACACTATATCAGCGATATAAGAAATTAGAATACCTACTTACAAATATAGAACAAACTAACAGAATCTTCAGAAGATCAGGAACTTCCTCAATCTTTGTAACTCGTGCAAATTTTGGTCCGGCCACATGTTGACCAAGTTCTTTGTTATGAGAGATTGTGCTGCCTTTCCAAGTTGGGCGGACCGTTAACCTTTTCAAGGCACTTTTCGTATAAATTGTTCTAACCAAATGTTTGCACTGAATACATCTTTGAAATAAGTGATACCTATTTACTTACTCATATCTTTGAAATAAGCACCTACTAAAGTTCATCTTCGACAGACCAAAGAAATTAAAGTCTCTTGCACAGAAGCTTCGGCAATAAATTCGAAATTCATCTGTCGAGTCCCATGAAACCAAACATTAATTTGAGGTTCTCAGCGTCTCATATGCTTAGTGCCATTGAGCAATTAGCAGCAAAGCTGAACGGCTCCTATTCAAGGCTTTGAAATTATTCCAAATTGCTTTGAAACTGAATACGTAATGTGCCACACATGAACACGTTTGACATCAATAACACAACACCACATTCATCTTTTCTTCTATTTGATCGTTTCCATCTTCTAACACAATACTAAGGATAGAGTAACTAAGTAAATCATTAATTGACTCATACATAACACCACATAAATTATTGACTTACTTATGGCAAAAAAATGAGATTATCTATGTGTTTAAGAGGTGGATTACCTATAGTATCGACTAGGTTTATACTACATAGCAGTAGTTACCAATATCTCCAAGTTTGACTAATGTTTGGACAAAGTGTTCACCAAGTAGGTTAGCAACAGCAACTAATGCCCTTTCTAAGCATTTTCTAACGCTACGGGGGGTGAGGACCGTCATAATATTTCATCGTTGTATATTTGGGAAAATGATTCGTTTGATAAATGAGGACGAAGTTTCAAACTTGAGTATTTCATCAACTCCAAACCTTGAGGTATAATTGAATTTAGGTACCTATTTAATATTGTTGATTACCCTAATCTCCTATAGGAGTTCGAGTAATACTTCTGTAAGCGGCTGGATAACAGAGTTAGATCGATAAAGGCTAAGCCCTAGAGAGACGAACTTCAACTGGATAAATAAGGGCTTAAATCCTTAGATTTTAGGTATATGTCATTTATGGTATAAGGCCTAATCTAAGATCAAGTACTACGTATACATCTTTGGGCCTAATTAGACCATCTAGAAGGTCTTGTCTAATAAGGTCGCAGTTAGGTGAAGATCCTTTGTAGTCTGCAAGGAGGTTGCTAACTATTTATAGCGCTATCGACGTTTTAAAAAAAATAATTCACCTCCTCTGATGTCTTTTGTTTTTTTTTTGGCGATTGTTTTCTTTTTTCATATAGGCTGTCACAAAGATTGATACTAAAATTAAATGTCTACTTTATTTTGAGTTTAATTTACGTTAAGACTCCAAATTAGAACCACTATTAGAAAATGACTTTCATAAGTCTATATACACCTAACATACCAGTTTAATAATTGTACTATTAGCGTACCTTATTAAACAAGTAAATACAAATAAAAAACAAGTAAAACCTACTTAATAATAGCCGTTATGACGAAAAAGTCTGACATTTAAATCTAAAAAAATATTTGAAAATGGCAAATGCTATAACTAAAAAGTCCAGAAAAAAAAGTCCATGACAGCTGACTAATTCACAAATGTCACTTTACAGTTTTATTCTGAAAAGCGGGAAACTGAAACTGAATCTGGCTGAGGAAAGTTTTCGTTTCAGACGGCGATCACGACGGACTTAGTGCGTTGTTGGGCGCCGCGTCTCCGGATTTGGCGCTCGCCTCCGACGCCTCCGACAGCCTTCCGTTGCCAGACCACGACAACGGTAAGTGAACTAACTGAAAAACACGCTAAAAACAACAACTCCTCTGCCAAGTAATTACAGAGCCAACTAGGACTTTAGCGGAAACTGTTTTTCAGGCTCGGTCTTATAGTGTCTGAATGTAAGTAATTTGTTACACGTCGGAAAAGTACACCTATACCTTTACTTAGCTTTACTTCATGTATTTCAAACTTTTGTATCTGCACGGTAATAATTCCTAAAATACTTTATCAAAATAATAAATGTTTTAATAGCTGTGTTATTTAACAAAATTCTTGTTAAATTTTAAGCCTTAATTCGAAATGTTGAAAAAACACCGGCCGTATTTTTAAAGTGTTTCTTTTTTTCACGCTCCCTTCTCTCAGGCAGGAAAAGATTCTTCAAAATACGAAGTAAGATATTTTTAATAACGACGTCATCTAGGACATTTTCTCATTAACAATCATTAAATCGTTAATTAGTTTTGGCAATTTTTAGATTATTTTCAATTATTAGTCGGTAATTTAATAATTTCTAATGCTAAACTACGTCTACGCACTTAATTTTTTTTCGGCACTTGCACGCCCACGAAGTTCCCTAATTATTAACAGGTGAGAAAATACAAACAGAATGGCAGAACACAATATTTTATAGACACAGTATCTTTTCAACCATAGGGATGCGTATCAGTCGACTCGAAAAGTATCGGTACTTACAGATGGTTACATTTTCATCGAGCCGACAAATAATGTAACGAAGTTATTGAAGATATTTTTCCATTTAAAATAGTATAAAACTTATAGTTTACTTACCACAGTAACTCAGTATATCTTACTTATAAACTTTTTTAATATTCATATTTTATAAAAAAAGTTACGCCTGAGTACCTACTGTTTGTACAACAATATCAAATACGAAGATTTTAGCTTAGTGAATAATTTCAACTTCTTCATAAACTAAATCGATTATCTTACCAATTGGAATCGATAAAGCATTAGGATCAGATTTTTTGGATTCCCATTCGACAACCGAATAGGAAAATAGTAAGTAGACGTAGTGTTAGTACAGTAGTAGTGTAGTTGTAATCATATACTAACTTTCATTATAAAACGCCAAATAAGTACATACCTACTTAACATTAAAAGTGCTTTATTTCCCTAGAACTTTATTTTTCAAACTAATTCCTCTAAGTTTTCAAATAACACAATTTTTGTTTCTAATATAACTAAACAAAATTAGTCACAATTATTGATCACTTTAGCATTTTTAAAGGTAATGTAAAGAAGTGACGTAGAGTACTTCATTATACTTAAATTCCAAACAAGCTAAATCTTCAAGAAACTCAAACTGCAACTACATAGTATGATTTGTAATAATTTGCATACAATTTGATATGCTCGTTTGCTCTGTCGTCGCTCGAGTAATACATTACTACATAAATGCAAATAACGTCGAAGCAGACGTCCTGGGAAATGTTATTATGTATAAGACAAAGTGTGCTCGGTCTCAAAAGGACTGAATGAGGCAAAATGTATCTACATTGGAATGCTTTGCTCCGTTTTCACTTATTTAGTTTTCGTAGTCGCAATGTAAGTAATCGAATAAAACGATTAGACTTTGTCGTATTAAGCGTAGTGTAGTTTATTTTTTATTTCTTGATTTATTATCATCTAGGTAAAAGACATATCATTTGTTTAGAACATTTGTTGAGACCATGCTCGCACAAAGAATAACAGGCTAACAGCTCACATCCCACAATTTGATCTACTCTACCTACTTATCATTATTATAGTCGAGGTATAATATAAGTATAGGTTTTATTAATGACTGGCCTTCGACTTCGGCTTTCGTCTGGATTGATGAATGTGGCTTTAAAATATTAAGATGAATAGGTGCCTCGACGGAGGTTGTAACACTTCCTGGCTCCGAAAACTTTGCGAGATTGATGTGTTTCACGCAATGACATTTGAAACGGTCTCTACTTGCGGTTGAGCAACTTCAGGCCAACGTAAACATTGGAAGGAGTAGAAACGAGTAGTTATGGGTCCTTTGGCGTGAAACTCTGTAATTAGATTGGATACAGTGAGCTACGTGGATAGGTAGCCTACCCACACAGGTTCCATCGTTTGTTAATTACCTACGTTAGTTATGTTCAATTAGTTGTTATCTATAATTGACGACTTTCTAAATTATAAATTTTACTTTTTTGTTTTTGTATTTATAGGTAACAGAATTTTGAGAATTATAGAATTATTGTTTTAATTACCTACTGACATAAAATATGTTGCATGCGATCCGACAAAATTTGTACACCGAAATCAGTAAAGCATGTTGATACCAACATACCTGAAAAATCTTATATTTACACATGTTTCTGCAAATAAATTATCCATATCTTTATCTATACAAAAGCTTTCTTTTTACCGAAATATTCAAGACTTGAAATATTTATTGCAGAAGATCTAATACTTAATAAGGATCAATAATTTTCCGGGTTTTTACGATGGAGCTATCTAACACACAAAGAAAACATCGCATACTAAGATTTACATTGCATGCAATGAATAGATACCTACCTAGTTACTCAAGCCATATCTATAAATTGGTTGCACTACCATTACTCGAACCCTATCGCATTGGTACAGCGATCAAAGGACTGAAATCAACTAAGTGCTTGAGCTTCTCAATCACCTTTGTACCCCTTATGCCCTAGCTTTGCGTTAATGTCCGAGATAGTGGATTCAATCTAACCAGAATGGTTGTCTATTATGATTGTTTACCCTTGTTGCATTTGACCGAGACTTGGTTCTTGGTTCTTATTTTACTTGGTTAAGAGTACTGCAAAAAAGTATCTACTCACCTCGGAGCGCTGTAAAACCTTAGCTATTGACTTAATGAAAAAATGATGCGAATAAAAGTTGTTCCTCAAAAAACGATCTACAATAATGGTCAGATAACATTTTTTCGTAAAATGATTAAAAAAAAGTTAAATCGAAAAATATTTTTGTTTTCTCGAATTTTTGAAGATTTTCGCTTATAACATTTTTATTTATAGTTCTACGACAAAAAGTTACTGGACTAAAGTTGTAGAAAATTTAATTTGCAACAAGAAATGGTAACAAGTTTTTTTTATCAAATAAATAGTTTATGAGATATATCGTAAAAACCATTTCAACCCCTATTTTCAAGATGGCGGCCGTGGGACAAGGGTGGCGACCCCACAAACTTGGTTTTAGCTTTACACTGACCCCCCCTACACATCAAAAAAATAAAATTGCGTCCTCTAAAAAACGCAAGGTAAGGCCTAAAAAATGTAACATTTCAATGGACTATATATAAAAGTTTTCATTACCTGATTCATGTTGTTTTATTTCTAGTTCCAAAGAGGGAAAAACAGGTAAACGTTCTTAGGTGTCTGAAGATAAGGATTAAGAAAAAAGGACAACCCGTTACCGAGAAATCTTTCAGCGATAAATACAACACTGAAACTGTGAAAAATATTAAGTAGATTATAAAGTCTGTGTTATACGTAAGCGTTATGTAAATCATCAACAAATCACCTTTTAATCGACATGAAAGTCCTTTTGAAATAAGATGCAATTATCCTACTTCGTACTACTACTTCCTACTAATAAAATAAATGCGAAAGTTGGTGAGTGTTCGAATAGTTAGGTACTGTACTACGTATCTCCGTTACAACTAAACCGATTTTAAAATTCAAATTCAAATAAAAGTATTGTGTAAAATTATGAGATGAAATAAACATTTTAAAATTATTATGTCAAATATATTTTAAATGTTAAATAAATCAAATAATAATGCTAAAACAATCAAAAATATAATAATTAAAATCAAACTACCGACATTCACGTCATGTCATGATTCATTTAAGAAATAACATAATGTTTAGGAAATAAATATTTAAAATTTACGTATCATAAATTCATTCACCGTATAAAAGCTACGTTTTACGAGCTTTTAACACTGTTATAAATAAAATTCCTTTGTTTTCGAAAACACATAAATCTCGATAATGATTGTATATTTTGCAAGACATGTAGGCGCCGTTTCGCATAAAAAAAAAGTCGGTCATGGCATTTCTAAAGGCTTATATGGGTGATTCTCCCGGGGTTCAAAAATACATGTCCGGCTCGAAAAATCATACAAAAAGTATCCCTAGCCCTTTGATTTTTTTTATGATAGTAGATTAGACAAAGATAATAGGGGAGGCCTTTTTTAGTTTTTTAATATTCTTATTTTAAATAAGTAAAAATAAATAAAATCCTTGGAAATTCTGACTTCCGTGGTACGTCCAGACCTCATGTTCCTGTGTTAATAAATTTTTATATCATTTCCTAAAAACACTAGTACTAATTTACATAGGTTCACAATAACCCAGATAGTTACTTGCTTATTTGACGCTATTACTACGCAAAACTAAGCTTTAGTTGACAAGTTACAACGAGATAACTTCGCGTCCGTCGTTTAGCTCTGATTCCCCTGGTGCGCACTAATTCATTCATAAATACTGTACTTTAATATCTGCTTAAATAGTTGTTAGATTGATAGAAACTATCAGTCACGCCCCATCAGTGGTGTGTACAACAAAGGTGTATGTCTTCATGTCACTCTGTTATTTTGGTACGTAATCACTTTCCGTGGCTTGGTATCTAGAAATTCTGATTACCATGTTGACTATCAATTTGTTCATACTTATCCTATTGTTATAATAATTGCAATAATTTATGCCTTTTGTGTTCCTAATTTCGACTGCATATTTCAATGTAAAATAAACCAGCAAATTAAGAAAATTTCTAGGATTTTGTAATTATTTTTGATTTCCGTGGTATTGATTTCCGTGGATTTTGCGGATTGATTAACATATCAATAATAATATTTTTATGTTTTTATAATGTTTTTTAGGATAAAAGTTTATAATAAACCTAAAATGAATAATTATAATATTTTTAATACAAAGATAAACATTAATAGTGTCACTTTTGTTAAAAATTTACTTTAATCTCATTAAAAAAATTAACTTCTGGCAGGTTTACTCAATACTATACGCCTATTTCTCTAACTAAAAGAAAAGAGTGGGATAGGATAAGCCTATTTTGAATCTTTAGAATAGAACCTAGCAACATAACTGATTATAAAATTGTGTGAACTCGATGCAATAGTTTACATCTAAATCTCATGATTAACTATTGCCTTAGTTCCATTTTCATTGATATACTATAGAACATAAACCTACGTCTTACAGGATATAAATAATATTTGAAAAACCTAGTACTTGTTTAATATACCTATGGGATTTAATAAACTGATTAAAAACTAAATGTTTACAGTAATGATTTAAAGGTGTTTTTGTAAAAACTGATTGAAACTACAAACGTCAAATAATTGGTCCTTAGTTTTAAGAAGCTTAATAATCTACTTACTACCCAAAACATATATTTTTATTGATAAACCAACCCATATTTGACTTTGGTGATATAAATTCTGATTTCCGTGGGCACCTTATTTTTAAAATAGAATAACTTCGTAACCATAAAGCCAATAAAGTTCCCTTCACTACCAAAAAATTCAAATTTAAATCTTTATTTAGAATATAACATCATTATGTGCAATTTCAACAAAAAAAAATGTGCCACAGAAGTCAGACAAAAAACTAATTTTCGTAGAATCACCCATATGCTACCTACTATTCTCTTATTTTTGTTCTATTGGTGTTCAAAAATGTCATAGTGCTCCTAACAAGCAAGGCAATTTTAAAAAAGTTCACGGCCAGAAGCAATGTATTTTTTATGAATTAGGGTTTACATGACTAAAGAATCATGAGAAAGCACAGACTTTCTAAATTCCATATCACCCGGATGCACTTAATATGTGCAATAAATACATACGGGCGAAGCCTTGGAGTGCAGCTAGTTTAAAATAAGATAATTAGAGTTATGAAATAAAAACTGACCTCAAATCTTCTTTGCGGGACCAATACTAATCCCTCGTAAATAACAAAGATAGTCCCATAAACACAACATTTCGCGGTCACTCTCAATACAATAGAAAAATCATTATAATCGACCCATAATTGACGGAGAAATAAACATTCATATGATTATTACAACATAGAAACTATATTAGAGTTTAAAAACAACTTTTGTTTCATATCGCTCCATCGTAAATGATTCTTTATGTCGCGTGTACCAGGCGGGTCTTCTCTGAATGTTTGTCATCTTTCAAAGGAGGTTTATTTAATACGTTAAGGGTTTGAGGATTTCAACTTGCTCTAAGTGGTTTATTTGTGGTGTGTACTCAGAATTTATACGATTTTAGTCGGGACTTTTTGGTTTGTAGTCTGGACTGGTACAAGAATGCTACCTACGCAAAATTTGGGATCTGTCTGAAACAGTTGAAATTTAATTGAATTGTTCGGGAAATTTAGGACCAATGACAGAAAATGGGTCTCAATAATAATGGTAGGTATTTGAATTCCATTTTCCCTTTGTTGTTTAAATCGTTTAATCTACATTCGACTTATGTAACTATATGGATGATATCTATTGAAAGGTCACAGAGAAAGCAAACATAACGTTTTCGTCAATACAAACTCAATGTTCGATACACACACCTGAGTAAACTACCTAAACTCACACTGAGTTAGTAAAGGCTTTTGTTTGAGACCAGCAAGCTCTGTTCCCTTCCTAGCATACATATTTGTCACCACTATCTTGTACGTATGTATATCATAAACATGTTATACTGTCCAAAAACGGAAAATGGCTTGTACAGTATTACTAAATATTAACAGGTGACACAGGTTTCTAGGAAATCTGCACGAGTTAAAATTAAATGTATGTATGGTAGGGCTTTTGCAACATTTCTGAAATTGTTGGAAAAGCTTTCAGCAATTACCCGTTTGTAACGTGTTACTTTTTACGATTTAAGTGATAAAGTTCCCAAAATTTTGTTTTAATGGACATCTCTCAGGATTAAAAATTTGCGTGACATAAAAAATTTAAGTATATTAATGACAAAGTATCACTTATTTGTCTTTTTATGACGTTATTTTTGGTGAGGATGAATGTTATCTTACGATACGACCTCCATTACCCCCCATTCGCGAAGAAATAACAAAAAGATTGCTCAGTAACTAACATAAAGGGAATCCATTTCCCGCATACTAAGACTAATTCCTTCCTCTCATTGTGGCCGTAAATTAACGACCGAGCTCCGCACTGTGATTGACGGTGCTCCGCCGCCTGTTGTGACAATTCATTTCATACATATACATCTCAAAAGTATATCATGGGCAGTATCAGTTGATAAAAATCTTCCAAGTTCTTTTAGGTATTATTTGTTCGTAGAGTGGGGAGGAAAAAAAGGATTTGTAAAGCAACATTGTTCCTTATTCTATTATTGTCAAGATCATTCAAAAGTGATTTGTTCCGATACAATGGCATAACTCACTATGCTCAGTGAGTCTCGAGAGGGGAGAAGTATTGTTTGTTACGTACCAAGATCCTACGGGAGCACGACGAGTACTCTAGGCGAGTATCGCTCTCCTTATCGAATGAACCAAAGTAAAGCGAAGGGATAGGTATCAATTTGTTGATTTTATTTAATTTTACAGTAAGGTTAGCCCTGCCTATGACAAGGACACTAAAACCTAAGCTTAAGTAACTTAAAAATAGATGCTTAGTGCACCAACCTCTTACAGGCCGGCACATCATTAATGAAATCAACACGCAAGTGAAAACGTCTTTTTTATTGTGAAATATCTTGCGATGTACTTTGATGAAGATTAATCTATTGCTTTAACCCAGGAAGGCAACATAAAATAAATAATATTTTCTAACTTCCATTTTTGACAAGTCACTGACATAACAACAACTATATCCAAATAGTTTTTCAACTATTAAATACACCACATCCATCCAAAATCGTCCCAAAGTAAGTCCCGAAACGAAGAAACTTTTAGAAAGCTAAGGCCACGTAATGAATAATGAAGCGAGTTGGAAACACGCCCCGTGCGCTCGTGACTTGTGAAAACGAAACGAAAACGCCAAGGAAACAAACGTAAAACAAAGTATTTCCATTATGCGTGAAGTTTTAGAATGTCACTTGTCTATGGCTGCTGGAAGGCTGCAAACAGGAAGACCGCGATCCATCAGCGACTGTCAACATTCGTGCCCAAGGGTACTATTGCTATACAGATACTAGAAAGTATCCGATGTTGTCCTACATAACAGAAATATAACACAATATAGACAACAGATAGAACTGAAAACGCGTAAGCTGAATAATGGAAATTTTAGAAAGAGAAACTAAAAAACAAACCATGGGACAAATGCATACTATTACTCGTATCTACATAACTCTCTCGATCTGAGAAAGATTGGAGGAGTATGTGGGATGCGGCAAACTGTAGGCGCTGGGCCTCTACCCTACTACCTACTAGAGAAACATATGTATCTCTGGTTGATGATCATGTTCTACCTAACTAAATGCGAACTTTTTAAGACAGTTCATAACACATTACAAAGATTGGATCATGGAACACTACTACTAGTTAAATTATATGGTATGTTATTGCGATCTAAGTTAAGAATCAAGCAACCGAAGATAATTAAAAATACAAAGATTCATGTTTAAATTACCTTGACTCGGATCATCCTTCGCTAAGCAAAAGTTATCGAATTCAGTCGCCAGTTTCAGTGCATCTGTTCAGAATAGGGAATTTGGATTAATTATCAAAGGGTATGTAGTCTACTGGGCGCATTTACCACCTAAAACTTGAACATAATGAAGACTACAAAGCGTCATGTACCCACAAAACAACAGAAACCGCTTGTCTATACTATTCCTAAAGCCGCTAGGCCCACCCCACTCTAGAAGACGCTGAACAATTACGACGTAAATAAAAAAGCTAAAAATTACGTGTAACAAATCGGGGTGAGAACCCAGGAATGTCTGAATGAAATCGAGCCCGCTTTTGATACGACCATTCAGTCATTATCATGACATATTGAGCTGCTAGCATTTCTAGCTCTTTGCAAGCCTTTGGAGTTTAGCGAGTTTAGCAGTTTCAGGGATGGTTATGTGTAGCGATTTATGTGGTTTATATGAACACGGGGTTTCGGAGTATTCATATATATAGCCCTATAGGAACTTGGCCGAATTGTAATAACATTGGAGAATGCTCACTCTCGTCTTTTGAACCGAAAAGACGAGACTGAGCTCACTCTCGTCTTTTTAACCGAAAAGACGAGACTGAGCATTTGGAATTGGTGTCTGAAATTATTCACAAATTTACCAATGCACCGTGGAACGTAAATTAAAATCTTTAAATTGAATAGAATATATGTACAATATTAAAATACTTAAATGAACATAAAACGATGTTTTTCAGTGATGTCAAAATGGCAATTAAATAAGTCGGCCAGGGTTACTCATTATTCACTGAATAGCATAGGTAGGTACAAAATCTTCACGAGCTGTAAGAAAATCAAGTTGGCAAAGGGATTGCTCAGCATTAATATTGATTACTATAAACATACTTCATTCCTATTATTTATTTAAATACTTGCACTTAAATATTTTATACAATTATTATTGTTGAGGAAATACATAATTTGGTAACCCTAAAGCTTTAAAACTTAGCACCAAAAAAAGTCAAAAACTCGAAGCAATAAATATAACAATACAAAGAAAACAAACGTTTTGCCCTTAACAATAATGTATCTCGAAAGCACTCAAAACAAATACATTAGGCAGTTGGCACAAGGTGTAGCTAACATGACAAAATGGCTTTTTTCGCTCAATTTACGTAATGATGATAAAATGACTACATTTATGCCGTTGAGTTATAATGTTTACTTTAACAGATCATTTTCCACACTTTCTTTTGAATATTAAGTTATTATTGGTTCGATTCTAAAGTTAGTAGTTCTCAAATATTCTGTCATATAATGAGATTACCTGAAAATGAATTAATGTATGGAAAACTGAATATTATTGAGAATGTTATTTGTGAGATTTTCGATTTATTGAAAACCTCTGCTGCGGGGCTCTAATATTCTCGGATTTTTTACAGTTCAAAAGTTTTTGTGCGTTAGTGGGAAAAGCGCTCGTAAATTTTCCAGACACAGATGGCAGAGATAGGTGGCAAAAAAGTTTTCAAGATATTCAGATCGTTCTAATTTTCACCTGAACGACTAACATAAAAATTTAAGAAGGTTTCCCAGACGGCTGCTTTGATTTGAAACTGACATGGCTTGTCCGCTTTTGATAGCTCCGAACAGATTTAAGTGACAACTGAAACACAAAAACAAAATAAAATAAGGCGAAATAATATTTGATTGATCAGTAACTTTATTTTTTATCGAAGTGAGCTTGTAACAGCGAATCTCGCCTGTCGACTCGAGTGAGGCAAGTTGGAAAACACGATAAATTCGCTTGTACACGTGACAAGCCTGATAAATAACCCAACAGCCGCGCTCTGTGACACACTGCATTTAGTTACCGCCTCATTCTGTTAATTAACGAACGCGAATGTTCTACGGAGGTAATGTAAGCAGATGCATGTCTTCAGAGAAATCTGTATCTAACAATTCTGTAGTTGAACTGGTTACATTTAATTCTGTAGAATTTGTTGGTAATTAAACATTTTCCAAATTCTTCAATAATCATTTCTCAGGTTTACGTCGCAATAATATTCAACGTGGAAGCGAAGCAAGGATCTCATCAATTATGACAATAGGAATCTGTTCCAAATATCGTATGCCCATTGAAATTAGAAAATGCGAAGCGACATATAATTCGCGTTTCAAATTAGCAAACATATGCTTTGCTTCTTTTGTTAATTAAGGTAGAAACTGTTGATAAAGCTAGACATTGAATTTGTTGGAAACAAACCAATTCTACCGAACGTTCTGAAATTGGAGAAGTTCCCGCATGACTTGAGGCTTTGATAGTAACATTGGTAACTCAGATAACTAATTTGACTGTGTTGGTTTCACTGACTCTAACTATTTGTGTCTTATTATTGAAACTAGAAGTTTCTTACTTACCTTCTCTGCGTTTATATCCCTATATCATAGCCTTCGAGTTCGTGGTTTTAATTACAATTTGTCGCAAAGCTATAAAACGCCGGGAGTTTTTATCTTTAAGCAAATTACTGCAGAACTTCAGTGGCTTGTTGGCATCCTACGCCAAAACTTAGACCTTTTTAAGAGGTTAAATATTGGTATAATTAATAGCCGAAGCGGAAACTTGGTGAACTTTTTAAGTTATCATACTTTTGGCATCCTTGAGCTTTAGTTGCTTTAGGCGGCGGCGCTGGCTTTGGATTTTTACCTGAGGCTTGCGAAAGGCACTCAAGCAAAAAGTCACAGTCAAAGTAAAGATTTGTAAAATTGCGTTTATTTTCATGCATAATAAACAAAGAGCAATAGAAAAGGTAAAGAAAATTCCTGCCTTAATTATAACACTTATGGTCAACATGTATTTGTTAAAATGTTTGTTACAAACAGTTCTTTTACAAAAAACATCCAAAATTATATGGCAAAGTAAACGCGACCTTATTTTAAGCAGTACCTGTATGATGAAAACATAATAAGAGCGACAAGAACTGAGAAACATATTTCCGGTATTAATTTGCATCCCCGTGTTCGTTGTCAAGTGATTAGCACACGACATTTGTCCCGACTTGTGTTGCCAAAGGTTTACGTGACAATGTTTCATTTAACGTGAAGATACCAGGAAAAGCGCTGCCACTTTTATATAACTTTTTTCTGCTCGTCGGGTGACTTGTTTTTTTACAAAGGTTCTATTTATGTTTAATAAAAGGTTTAAAAAAGTGAATTAAATCACAAAGACAGCATAAAGTAGAGCGTAGAGACTGCTACGAAATATAGCAGCACGGAAATAATCCATTGTTCTTCGAAAAGGCATATAGCTGATGCCTTGGCAAATAGAGAAACAGTAAAATTTTGTTAGGTTAGTTTAAAATAAGGTTTAACTCTACATATTAAACAGCACGTGGAAAAGGTGTTATATGCCTGCTACGAAGTTTCGTAGTTACCTGTTTCCGTAGGATTTGATTCTTTGATTGAGGTGTAGCACCTTGCTTTAAAATACAATGTTGTCCTCGTCATATTCAAAATAATATAGAGTCTTCCTTTGTTTCAAAGGAATAAAGATAATACTAAAAAATATAAGACAAAACAAAAGCAAAGGGAATTTTCTATAATTATTTTTCGCAATTGTCGAATATCCCTAAACATATCGTTGAAAATCAATGAATCTCGGATAAAAAGGTTTCCTGTTATTCGAAATATGTAACAATATCAAACCAGAAACCAGCGTTGCCAGAGAAAACATATTTTTGTTGTATTGGAAGCCCAAATAATTCACAATTTCTCAGAATCAAAAGAGAAAATTGAAAGGTTATTAAATTATTTGAATTGTTCCATGACCATGATGGATGATGTTTTTCCTGAATTACTAATGAACTAGCTAGATGTAAATTAATAAACTTCACAGTCAAAAACCAGTCGTAAGTTTTAGCAACCTTAAGAAAATGGTAGGTACCGTTCAGACGAACCGTAAATATTTCAAACTTGATATCTATTTGCGCGGACCCTTAATTAAATTGTTAAGAAACTTGAAATTGCACTCAACATTTAGTTTATGATTGGCATGTTTGTCGAGCTTCAGGCGACCTTGTCAGAATCAGGACAAAGCCTGAACGTCTCAAGGACGGTCTACGTTACACAATCTAAATTCTCCGAGTGATTGATTTCTTTGGGGACTGTAACCGCATTCTCTTTGAAGCTCTCGTCAAATATCAATCATATTAATTGGAGCATGTTTAAATTTAAAGTTGGATCTCATTTCAAACTTGTTTTCGACCGACGGGGATTTCAACCGAAAGCTTTCGGTATAGTGAATTGTAGGTACCTATGTATAGGACATACCTTCGTGCTTCGTTTTTACGTGTTTAACCTAGAAGTTAAGATCATTTTGAGTTTTTAGTGAAGGAAAAATCGTTACGCTTGTGATTATTATATGTAAAGCCCGTAGATTCCCACTACAGGTAGTAAACCATTGTTATTATATACCCTTTCATGTGTATTTCCACGTGTATGTGTATTTCATGTGTATTTCCTACAAATAACGGAAATTACAATCAAGGAATAGAATAAATTAAAACTTATATACAATTATAAACAAATTACAATTGAAACCATTTTTTGGTACCTCATTCAATATTCAATATCGACGACCGATGTGGCGCGGTGGGCGAAGGTCCGCCTGCGACGCAGGAGGTTGCGGGTTCGATTCCCGCCTCGGAACAAATTTGTGCACGATCTGCAGAAATTTGTTTCGTTGGTCTGGGTGTTTAATATGTATAATAAAAAATATCTATCTATGTAGTATATTGTATTAAGTATATCAGTCATCTAGTACCCATAACACAAGCTCTGCTTAGCTTGGGGCTAGATGATGCTGTGTGGACTGTCCGGAATTATTTATTATTTATTTATTATTAATATCAATATCAAGCACGTCGACACAACTCAACTTACTTTAATAAATAATGGATTTACTTACTTCAGCAGAAACCTCATCAACATGAATAAATATCATTATACAATTAAAATAAATTAAATTACCGTCACATCTGCAGCTGCATTCAACCCATAACGTAGTGAAACTCGTATTGCCACATGCTTTTGGTTTTCATAATCCAGCATACTTGAAATGTCATGCATGTTATGTTATTGTTATGTTATATTCAACTTTATTACCGTAACATAAAGTACAAGGTTAGTGGACGCGAACGTAAATATGATTAAAGCCATTTCGCTAACTGGTTTTCACAAACTTGTGATGGTTGCTCATCAGTTTTTACGCATAATTTCGGATGGGTATGGGAGATTTGCCAGTGATTTATGTTGCAGATGAATTTAGATTTTCCCCTAAAATCGTAATCTGGGTAAGTCTTGGGGTTATCCCTCGGATTAAAAAGTTTTGCGTAACTTAAATAGCCGTAACATCGTGCAAAGCAATTTATGTTTTAAAATGTTGAACAGTAAAATTTCAACAAACATAGAGATACAAGTCTACTTGCAAATTAATTATAAACAAGTCTAGTTATCTATTTTATGTTTATCTACTTCTATGACCTAGTGGATGAAGATCTGCCTGACACGCAAAAGTTTGTAGGTACGATTCCAAATATAGAACGTAAATGTTTGTTAGATCTGAAAAAAATATTTCGATTCTATTTTCGGTAACTTAATACGCTAAGTGGTACATCAGTTAATCCGGTATTCATCACACAATGTTAAGCTTACCTACAGGGAGAACTCTTGCGAGATCGAATGTAAAAATATGAATTTATTTACAAGTCCAGCGGTTTTTGTTTATTTTCCGTGGCGGTTGCGACACTTGCGACGTACGAACCGTCATCTCCAACTCCAACTCGTACTCATACGCTTACTCTTATGGTATCCCCGTATGAGTAACAGAATCTACCAGAGAAAGGGTAGCATATCCTCCTGTGTATTCGTAACACTTCCACTGCCTATATAGAGGTATATTTACAAACTAAAACAATGTGGGTGTAAAACTGTATCGCAGTCGGAACTCCTTTGGACAGAATTAAAAGAATAAAACAATTTATATAAAGTAATTGTTTAGTTGATAAGTTAAGTTATTATAAATTGTTATGAAGCTTGTCATGCGCTAAAACTAAACCTTAGTATTACCAAAGTACCTTCATAATGTACGATCAGTCCCTTCGCATAAATCAATTTAACGTGAGTTACCTACAAAGCCTAGTTAAGTTATTTAGGGCAAGGCCAAGTTCGAAATGAGTTGCTTGTTTATCAAACAATGATCCCATGATCCCAATTTGTTTCATTTTACCTAAAAGGCTTAAACCTCTACCTATATAAAGCTTAAATATAGGTAAAGGCAGATCTAATAATATATTTTAAGTAGGTAGCTCGAGCACCCTATTCCGCCTACAAGCTACTCAATATTTTATGGAACTAACCGAAGCGTTTACTAAATAGAAGGGCGATTTAATACTAAAAGAGTCGAAGTCATGAGAGACTCAACCAAGCGTCCTTAACGGAGGTCCCAGGGTCTCTTATTAACTCAGCCAACTTAAGGCTCATAAAATAACTGGATGGGAAACTTGTCCATGGAACTAAACCGGCCACTAAAGTATACAAGTGGCTACATTGTCTTTAGTGTTTGGGTGAAGTGCCTTTTCGAGGAATTATGGACGCCAGAAAACCTTCCTAGGTTATAGGTTATCATTGTTAGGTACTTTAATTTGATGCAGGAACCAATCAAACTCTGTAGGTTAAATTAAAACTAATATTTAATTTACCCTTCTCGTATTCCTAACAGCAGAAAACCAGATTTTTGGTAAACAACATTTTCTTAGATCAGAAATACAAATGAACGAAGTCACTATTATTCAATGATAAAATTAAATAATATAAGGGCCGGGTTATTTAGGAGATTCGCTCCAAATACCCATACAACCTTCGCATAACAATGAAAAGGACCCTTGCGAAGGAACGAATAAACTAGACACACATTCAATAGTGCCCTGAGACAAGGACATTTACAATGCACGTAACCCACGAACCTACTTTTGTTTTTACATTTTGTTGAATTTGTACAAGGTCCATAACTAAAAGTACCTAGACTAACTAAAGTATTTGCATAATATGGGCATTACTAGGCTAATGATAGTTCAAAGGTATATTCGCTCAGCGACCGACGACAGCAGAAACCCCGAGCTGTTTCGTTTCAACGACAGATGGTAACAACCCCAGGCATGCCTACAAAGACTTTATAAGACTAGCCTAGCATATTAAAACGTTAGGAATATCAAAAGGAGTGGATAGATGTGCCCCTGGCTAAAATCAAGACTGGAAAAAGTAAATTCAAATTGTAGAAAAAGAAAATTTCGAACACGATTGCGTAGGCATAAAAGCTAACATAATTAAATCGGGCCAACTCGCCTGGGGGATGGACCGCGGCTGCAACATCTTTGAAACATTACCTATTCATCACACGGAGCGCTGAAAAGCGACCGCTTTGTTACTTGTAGTCCAGGAGCTTGTCAGTTGCTCCAACTTACCCTTACCAGTAGTTTTGTACAGTGTTAATATTCACTCAGTAGTTGATTTTGCATTTGGTTTTCCTAAATCAATCAGCTGTATGGAAATGCAAAATTTAAAGACAATCATACCTTGTCGAATATTTTAATAGAAAAAAAATATGCTCACGTGCATATTTGATAACGAAGACGCATGAAAAGTCACTGAAAAGTGTAGATAGTAATGTAAAATGTGTACTTACCATTTTATAGCTACCACAAAAAGCGCTGTAGGCTCCACTGAACAGTTCAACGTTTTTCGCCACATCAATATTTCAGCTCCTTCCCTGAGTTGAGGCGTCATTTTTCTCCAGCTCCATTAGTGGGCATCGGTCAGCTGAGACGGATATGCGGTCTGCAAACATAAACAAACTAATGGCGTCCGCCCGTGACAAAGAACGGCCCATCACGATACGGAGGCATCGAATCAATACAAACCTTTATGGATTTAGATCCGCTCCTTTGATGGCACAGAGGAACTTTGGGTTACATTGATATACATAGTTCGTATAGATTCCTTCCCTAGTTTGCTTTCCTCTCAGGCTCTTGGCATTTATATTGAAAGTGATTGATTGATTTGTGCGTTCTTTGTGCGGTTTACAAAAAGATTTATTTTATTTTAAATTAAAACGCACTAACTTATTATTACATCACGCACAATATATATTAAGTTATCGATGTATCCAGGAAATATTATATTAATGCTTATGAAAACTGGTACGTATGCACCAGTACGAGTACTCGTATGAGTACAATAATCAAATTCCCTTTGTAAGTCATCTCTCGTAGGGTCAAATGAAGACGGCTGGCGTCTACCAGTGCTGCGGCTTACCTCTGTGCAACACGATATCGCTGTTGTATATGTAATCGACCTCCTTGTCAGAGCTCGTTTTAGTCCTCCTGAGCAATTTCCTAGTCCATTGAACCGAATTGAGCAAGCATCCCTAGTCACAGATATGGGAATATGCGATTGGCTTACTATTAAGTCTGGTTTCTTAATTTAATTAGTAGAGTTATTGCAATGGATGGTAGATTCAGTAATGACCTGGTTATAAAAGGATTAAGGTAAAATATTCTAATATCACTCAAGGATAAGTAAAGCATCAAAATTCGTGGCAATAAATTGGATTGCCCAAAACAACTCAGATTTCCAATTTAACCAAATTGATCCTTTACCCAAAAAGTCTTTGCTTTTGCTTATTTCAACAGTTTTCCGCTCTCGTTTAGGGGTTGAAAGAATAGCTAAATTCTGCGCACATTTCGATGTTGGCTGTTGGCTTCGTCTAAATTAATCGAACGCTGGAAATTAGGGACAGAGGAATTATGTTCCAATAATACTCACTGCTTTGTGTGGGCGTTGATGAACTGTAGGTAGGTAATTTTATGTTTTTGGATCATTCAATATTTGATAATAGCATTAATCATCATGATCTACCTACCACATGATACTAGCATTATTAATTCATGAAATAAAAGTTATACCCGTAGACTTAACTAGGTTTACTTTTTAAACATGGTTACTAGAACACGACTGTGATGTGATGATTTCTTTGAAGTGACTGTGATGATATCATTACAGGCAACGAGTAGTCTTTAAAGAAAAACATAAATACAAAACATCATATTCTTGCTTGTTTTTATTTCTTACGTTATGCTCTTTAGAAGAGGGATGATGATCAAAGACGGTTCCCAGACATGAATTAGAAGAGGTTCCTGTTACCTGTAGGGTACCTACACATAGATGCATAGACTGCACTAAGTAATGAGATAGAAAGGTTTATACATTTCAATCTGTGACGGCGTAGCGCCGGCAATAACTAAGCAGCAACATGAACAAACTACGCCAGTGCTCAAAAAGCTCTCATGATTAAATTGTTGATTACTCTTTGTACATTATTGCGTATGAAATTCTGCTTTGTGTGTTAACTTTAGGTCGACTTCTATACCCACCTAATTATAACAAGTCACTATTTTGCAGAGCCTTTCTGGAGTTGTTGCCTTAACAAGTTAATTATGGTAGGTGTACCTAGAGTAGGCGTAGCTTTCGCTTGTCTTGGATCTGTAATGGCTGTTTTATTTTACTACATACTATACTGGATACGTTATTGCTTTCCTTTAAGCTCTGATTTTCCATAATACTTTATCGTTTTTATTCTGTGAAAATTTCAAATCTACTATCACGGCTATTGGTTATTGAATATGACTTGCATCAAATATCAACTGTGACATTAGATGGCGTTTTAAGCATTTTCGTCATACAAATCCTTGAGCCACGAAGGATAAGGTAGGTATATCCTACTGTCTCTCTTCACAAATTGTCTTTGCTCCAGACTGCACCCGAACTTCAAGCAGCGTAATCCGAGGGATCACCACAGTGTCGGTGGCGGTGCGAGGCATCGAGGCACGTCCGGCCACGGCGATCACGAAGCGAGTTCGACCCAAACCAGCCTCGCCGAACCGGCAGGGACCACAGCAGTGCCAGGTTAGTGTCGAGATATCTTACTGGTGTTTGGTTTACCAAAAACCTTTCTAATGTGGTAACAATAACAACCCAAATCAAGATTCGATTTCACCATTTACTTTGGCAATATTTGTTTGAATGTGTCGCACAAAATTCAAACCGATTATTTTTACTACTGATTGACTGAAATGGCTGTCTGTAGTCTATAATTATCTATACGAATACTAGCTTTCCGCTCGCAGCTTCGCCCGCGTTGACTATACCATTTGTTTGTCCTGTGCTTCAATTTACCCCTTTTAAAACTTTTATAGGTATGTTTTTTGAAAATTCCTTAAACGTGTTTTTTTTTAATTTATATACATACCTACTGAAATTTCATGTCTTAAGCATCCTAAATTAAAAACTTACAGACATTTCAAGATGGAGCCAAACAACAGATTCGTTGTTTGTGACCAATAAACTTATAAACAGCTGGACCGATTACATAAGAATTAATAAAATCGGTCCAACCGTTTCATCACCGTTAGAATAATTACAATATCCCTGTGTAATACTCATGTTCAACTATAGTAGTTATGACACTAGGACTACTTTTAGACATTTTAAAAGTTGATAGAAATGCCAGACCATGATTCCATTTCTTTTATAATCAGTTCGTATTGAAGTCTTTCCTTTATTTCTTATCTGACACTCCATTAATATCCATTAAAAGATATTCCGAATTTCAAAATTTCAATAATATCAAATACCAATTGTTTTTACTCAACTCAGTGAATATGGAAAAAAACTGATAAAGCACCTGTCAACACAGGTCAACTTCAACAAAAATAGTATGATGAAAGGGCTAAGATGTAGTTACCTACTAAGAGTTTAATCATAGTAGGTACTAACAGTAGGTGTAAGTATAGTTACGTTATTTAAAATCCCACCCAACATCATCTAGGTTTCTGTGGTTTCACTCGCCTTTGAACACCATACTATCCTTACATGTTAATAAAAAAAAAGATAATCGTAACCAATAAAATGAAACGTAAACGATAAGAGTAATTAACAAAGATGACTATCCAGCTAGATGTACATATACTCGTACATATAGGGATGGACATCAGACGCGTGTGAAAGCACAGAAATCTAGACGATGACTCAGGTATTCTTTATTTGAATACCTACGTTACAACATCACACTTACTCCTTTAATACCATAATAACCTGCCTCTATATATATATGTACCTTCATAGTTACTAGGTTCATCTCAGGCGTAAGAGGTACAATATCCTACCTGCTACTATAGAGTTTACCGAGACTGTTAGAAACGAAACTTAATTATTATCTCTGCTTGTCCAATATTTACTTAATCTATTTCACGCAGTGACGGGTCAGTTCTGATTGCACCACCAGCGTTTCCAACAGCCTTAACAGAAGCAAAGGGCGCTCTCGATCCCCTTCCAAACATAGATTTATAGCAAAGCAAACAAGCAGCGCAAACAAGAAAGGTCCAAGGACAGGGTTGCTAGTCAACTAAGTCACGTCATGGAGTATTGGTGTTCCGGTTAGTTTCCGCTTCATAACGACCGATGGACCGTGACGATTGCCTCTATTTGTCTTCTACTGTACAAAGGATCACTCACACATACAGAGACCAGTGTGCTAGGCACACACATAGTTACTATAGATACTTCGTATATGAAAATGTGTCGAATGTAATACATTAAGGGAATATATTGTTTCTGTGTGGGTGTGGAGGTAACAGATTACGAGGCGTTAAGATAATTTGAAGCCTTTGACAGTTTGGGGTGGTACGCATTTTGAATGGAAAGTTCTGGAAGCACTTACCTAGTTACATGCTAGTTGACTATTGTATTGTTGAGAGAAGAACACGTGTTAGCTACCTTTGTCTGTACGGTACAATAGCTCACGATAGAACGATTGGTTTATTGTACGGTTCCTTACGCTAGTTTAGTATTCGTAGTTACTTTGATAATTAATTAACTTGATGCCAGCGCAGAGCTATTGTCTTACATAACAGTAACTAACCAAAAATACCTTATATTTCCTAACATATTAGGAAATCAAGTATTTATTCGTCAGAATATTTCAGTAGGTTCCTAATGTTATATTAGTATTGAAGGTTGTGCGTAGGACGTAGTTGTAGTACCTACGCCCTCAAGCCAGGTGGGATTATGATCTGCTGGATGCGGCAATCTGAAGATCTCTATGGCGCTCATTAGGGGAGGCCAATGTCTAACAGTGGATTAAAGAGGTTGATGATGATGATTAATAGCTAGAGTGATTCAGATTTATATGTATGTATAATACACCCGGAGCGGGTCGTTAGTGTATGAATAAAGCAACTTACGACCTAAGTGGTTAACTTTAGTTGACGAACGTTAGCCGTCAGAGATCGCTTCACGTAGTAGGCAGATACGTATTCAAGAAACAACTCGCTAAATATTTACTTTTGGTGGTCCGCAAACATTTGTAATTGGCACTTACAACGCTATACCGAAACTAATCAGAGAACTGGCCTTCGTGGCTTTCAATTACACCTTTGAAAAGTCGAACCTTCCGAAAAGGCCAAAGTTAGTTTACTAAAGGTACCAAATGAGTTTTGTCGATAGGTATATACTTCTGAGTTCATCAGAATTGTATTTATGTTTTGTGTGTGAAATATTTTATTTGATGCAGCAGTAGGTGGCAAATATGATTAAAGGTTGGGTTTATTTTATACAAACACAAAAATGTACATAACAAACCAATAAGCTTTTATAAAGCTCCATTTCGATGCATGCATATTACTTATTCGAAGTATTAACTACCACGAACTCGTGCTGTTAATAACCGTATACTACTTCCAAGGCTATATTGCCGCGGGAATTCGTAAAAACTTAAAAAAATAAAAAGTTGACTCATAAAAAGTAAGTCAGTCAAAATTGGTTTACCTTTTAGCGTATATAAAGCTGACTAAAGAACACGTGGTTCGATATTTGTTCAAGTAACCAGTAAATAATAGAAGTGTAGGTGTAGCATAGAAACAACGTACATTTTGTAAAGATGCTAGTTGCAGATGGTAGAGCCAAGATATTCGAAACTCTACAATGTGAGAACGCTTCAGAGCTCTAGAAATGAGGCGAAAAGGAGTTGGATACGTAACATAAAAGGCAGTGAGTGTTTCATTTCCTGAATGTTTCTACACACGACCGAACATTCGCCAGAATACGGTACACTACTTCGATAGACTTTTTCTAACTACAAGTTAACCGAAACCAGGTAGAAAATCTATATTTTTAGGTCTTCCAAGCAATACTAGGTCTAACAAAAAAAAGCCTATCACTGGACCTGTGTAGGTTTTTGCAGTTGACTTAAGAGACTTATGTGTGTGGATGTATATGTCATATAACTTAACAACTAAGCTTAGCCTTTGTGTTCAATATAAATAAACTATTTATTTCATTGTTTCTATCTGTGTGCTAAAAATTCATCAAAACGCCGCAACATGACGACTGTTATTCACACTGTTGAATTCCAAATGGAACGGATTAACAGTTCCAAATTGTACCTACACGTTTTTCCCCAACACAGTCCACTCCAATAAATTAAGCCAATCGAAAGCACTCGAACAATTGCAGCACATTCGTCAGCAGATAAAGTTGTCGATTCCTAGACAGGGCCGAACGCCGAAACTGTGTTTGTAGGTCAGTCGAATATCAACAAAGGGAGATCCCGCGTAGGGGGCGCCACCCCTAACTTAAGCCCGCCATTTCTTACTCTGCACCCCTGCAGGCATTGTAAGCGAAAATGAACTAAAACTTTGCCCACATTTCGTTAAGTTGATTCTTAATTGCGCTGATACTTGAAAAGTAGCAGCAGGGTTTCGTATACTTGTGTCGGAAATATACGACGACCCACCGAACTACAAGTACCGATGAACGCATCTGGGCAGGAAGGTCCTCGTGAAGAGCGATGAAATCTGCAGGGAAACTTCATCTAGAATAATATGTATGTCGAATTAGATGGAAAATAGGATCATCTTCATGACCATCTCCTTAGATCATCTCCTTACAACCGGATCACGGAGCATCAATGCGGTTTTGTCAGGAAAGCGCACTCAAGGTGTTATCCGGTACACCAATCTTTACTGAGCTAATGCAGTGCACGAGCGTATGCAATAACAAAGCGTAGCTACGATAAATAATGCGATTCTGATCAGAATAATAATTTAGAAAATACAAGAGAAGTTCACTGTTCAATCAAAGTAATTAATTTTCTTTTATGACATTTCGCTCATTGAATGCAAAACGGCCACATTCTCTCATTGTCACTTTTTACAGGAGAGCCAAAACAAAATTTAGAACATGATTTTATGAAAAAGTTAATGTTTTTCTTTTTAAATATTATGATGTTAATACATCTTTGTTTTCGTAATTTTTTGCTCTATCTTTTAAAATAATGGCCTCTGTTATAGCTATCACCCAACTTGATAAAAACGATAAAAACTACAAACTACAATATTGGAATGCAAAATGTACGTTTTTCAAAATATGGCCCTTTTGAATTCATAATTCTGAATGTACATACCTACTAGAAATTTAAATTCCAAACGGCTGCATTCCAAAATGTGGCCCTTTTGCACAGAAAACTGAACTAGTTGTAGGGTGATTTTCTGAATTGTGGCCGTTTTGTATGAAATAAAAGTTCATTTCTACTAAAATCAGGGTCGCAACTAAAAACATGGCGGTTTTGATCTGAAGTTGTCAGTTAAGTCAGCCTCATACAAAAAGGGCGGTTGATCAAAATTGCATCAAAATGAGCTAAAATGATGGATGTCTTCAGCAAAATGTAAAGATATGTTGTTTAAGGTTCCAATTTTGCAATAAAACCATTTTCGAGTTTTTTTGAAATGTGGCCGTTTTGCATTCAATGAGCGATTTGTCCATCAACAGTCTGTTGTTCTTGAATCACATGTTCTATGGCCTGGCCGCCTATAGAGCAAAGAGACCGAATACATATCAAGAAGTTATCATTACTTTTGACTATGAAATGCATGGTATCAAAACGAAGGCTCGCTAGTTTGAAATAGAATGAGGTCTGGAAACGCAGCGATCTGCGACATGTATAATACTAGCGACCCGCCCTAGCTTCGCACGGTTTTATTATACCTATAAACCTTCCTCTTGAATCACGCTACCTATTAAAAAAAACGCATCAAAATCCGTTGCGTAGTTTTAAAGATTTAAGCATACAAAGGGACATAGGGATATAGGGACAGAGAAAGCCTCTTTGTTTTATATTATGTAGTGATTTGGTTTCGGTACTCAGTTATTTACCACTTAAATATGACAGTATAACAATCCACCTTAGACCCCCTCTATCAAAGATGTATTATAGTAACCTCTATCAACGACTATGTACATCGATTCTTTGATTATTATCTGTTGTGACATATTTTATTACTCTATTCTATGGATCTTTGATTTGTTTAATTTAGACAGTACACACCGTTCACAGTTATTGATTTATTTTACCTTTAGCTAGATTTGTTTATAACTCTGTATACTACTAAGTTAGAGGGAAAATAACTGTGTACGGACTGTAGTTGTTATAGTGTGCAAATAAATGATATGTCTGTGTCTATTTTCCCTAATAATAATGTAAGTTTCTACCTACGTATTTTTGGGAATATGATTATCATTTTGCCAACAGTCATTTTGCTTTTAAAACTTCGTACCTATCGAACTTCTACTTGGATGATCCGAGTTTTTAAGAAGATAATTCGAAAAGACAGAGCCGTACGGTTGCCTAACTCGCCATGGAGCCTGCCATTCTGCTAATTCGCAGGAGATTCGGTCTGATATCACTAATTGGGCCGGCGAGCTAATAGCTCCGATGGCCGATGCCAATTTAACCTTATTGATGTCGTTCACTGTGAGAACTTCGGGTCGACCCATGTCTCGTTTTAACCCTATCTCTCCCTCTCTACTAATAATTAATCAAACAATTCCGAAAATCAGCAAAACGGGTGATATTTACGTAATAATTTCATCGGTCCATACAAATCCTGGTCGATGTGAAGGACGCCCGGATCTGATACCTGAATCCTCAAAACGATCCATACAATTGGATGGTAGATAGTTAAATTAATTTTCGATTCCAATGTTGCTTACGACGAATAGACAAACAACTTGTATAATTTTTGTACCAGCCAATTGAATGCTGACAGTAACCAAAGTTATTAAAAGCCTATGAAGATAAATTCAAAAGCTTTAATCTTATTTCCGAGGGACAAAAGTAGATATTTAATTTTATTTCCTATCTTTTTTCTAATATTATTAGGTCCTTACATATGAAATTGGCGTTTTTCGTACTGGCCACTTTAATCACAAATTTCTCCTCTTTGGTAAGGAATTCCAAATTCAAATTTGTACAGCTATAGACTCATGTATTTGTGCTTCGATGATCGTCATTCATTTGTTTTTTTTCTTCTGTTTTTTTCTGTTTGCGTCACTCATTTTACAAAATGGAAAACTTAAAATATCGCATTATTTACGAGTACGAGTTCCGCCGTGGCACTAGTGCTGCGGAAACAACTCGAAGGGTGAATGATGTGTATGGCGGTCGTGTTGCAAAAGAAAACACAGTTCGTTTTTGGTTCCAACGTTTTCGTTCTGGAAATTTCGACTTGCAGAACAAGCCCCGTGGACGGCCTGAGACTCAAGTTGATAATGAAGAGTTGAAGGCTATTGTGGAAGCGGATCCATCGCAAACCACGTCCGAGTTAGCTGCAGGCTGCGGTGTTAGTGATAAAACTGTTTTAATTCACTTGAAGCAAATTGGGAAGATTAAAAAGCTTGAAAGGTGGGTACCTCACGAATTGACTGAAGCAAACCGGCAAACGCGCGTCGACTACTAAATTAGAAGAGCTTCAATTGGAAAGTCTAAGACATCCTCCGTACTCCCCGGACCTTGCTCCAACAGATTACCATTTTTTTCGAAATTTGGATAACTTCTTGCAAGGGAAAAAATTCAACTCCGATAGGGCAGTCCAAATCGCCTTCAAAGATTTTATTGATTCCCGTCCGACTGGTTTTTTTAGTAAAGGGATCAATGAACTACCTATAAGATGGCAAAAGTGCATAGAAAATAATGGTTCATACTTTGATTAATTAAATATATTATATTAAAAAATATTCGACTTTTTGTTCCTCCCATACAAAACGCCAATTTCATATGTAAGGACCTAATATAAAAAATTATAATTGAAATACATAGGTAGTTAGCTAGTGTTATTTCGCATTGTGGTACCGTTTGTTTAACTAATGTTGTTCTAAATATTTTTTTAATATTTTCTTGAATTTGTACATTGATATGCATAAACACAGAGCATATACATATCTATATCAACTCCGTGTGCATAAATCCTACTATTCCTATTGATATAACATTGCTGCGCCAACCGCAAAAGTTTAATCTCTACCTGTCTCTTACCTGCCACATGGGTGAATGTAGACATTAATTACCAACTTGTGGGTAATAGCATGTAAGAGAGCCCATTGATTTGTCTCGACTACCGGCTATCACTTTACCGATTGAGCCACGCGACAACGAAACAACGAAACTCATCAACAAAGCAAATGGAATCGAATTATTCGACGGCAGCGTCCATTGGAACAGAATCACGGGGAATTAATTAGTGAATGCCCGCGGGATCGATTCCATTCAAAGCAATTTTCTAAAAACGCCCACGTGCTGGAATTATGACAGAGTCGGGACGGGTTCTTTTATTTCGTTTTACTTTGAGTCTGTGTTAAATAAAATGCGCTTTAAGCTGAACTTGCATAAAGAATAATAAAAATGATTTGCAGATAAAGGGGCACAGTCGTAGGAACAAGAAGAAAACATCGTAGCCATTATAAAGTAGGTAATAATAAGCGGAAAGGAGTCTGTTTTTACGGTAGCAGCTTAAAGTTTGAGAAAGGTTAGTAAGTTTAACTGGTGTGGTTCGTAAAATAAAACAAAATTTCGTAAGTATAATCCCATCGTGCTTGAAACCCTCAGGAACACCAGCTATTTATGAAAGCGTAAAAAGGATTGTTCATTTGCCGGACAGACGAAACTATAGGGTGCCCTGAGGGACTTGGAACCCTGAAAATGTAAAAGAACCATTTTCTCTTCTCTGTTGTTAACGATACTTTTATTTTTACCTTAGTGATAGACTGTTTGATCATATCAGACAATATTTTAGATATGTCATCGGCACCCTATATCCTATATCTTTGGATTCGTGTTCAATTACGTTATTGCGTAGGATGTACCGGCAACATCTGTTTATGTTGCTCGAGGCTCTGCAGAATAATTCGAAAGCTTCATTCATACCCGAGGAAGTTCGGCGACGTTTTACATAAATTAAAGCTCTACGTGTAATAAAATTGTTATAAAGCAGGAAGTAATAAACAAACTCGTTTCCTTAAAGAGAACAATGTTCAGAGGACGAAATTAAAATTTTCAATTTCAAGGTATTGTAATAAGAAATACAGCATATAAGAAATAAGCATTACAGCTTTTTTATATGGTGCGGACATGTACTAAAAATTCGCAATCAATCAAGGATTTTTAGCTTCAATATGCATTTGATCGGCTTAGTAGGTCACTTGTCAGAAACTGGAGAAGGCACCTCTGGGTATTAGTTGGCGACCCACGCTGTGGTTAGACTAAAGCCAGGGTTCAGCTCCGCCAACCACCGGTCTTGGGTGCCTGCCAGCCTGCGATAAGCGGGCACACAACATTACATACATATTTCTTATTTAATCACGTCTTAGAAATGTGAGCAACTTAGCCTTATTCGTAAAGTTGCGTCGTTACCCAACTTTACCTATCTGAATGGAACCTGTACGAGTTTCAGTTAATAGTTGTAGATTTTAGAGATTTCACATCCTAAGGCTGTTGTTTGTATGTTAACGTTTGTAGTTAGTGTGTAAGTGTTTTTGGAAGAGAGCATCGCTTGGAAAAAAAACGCATCTAGCTAAGCACAGCGCAACGTCTGAGTTAATTGAGGTATTATCTCCAAAGTAAGATCTAGAAATTTATCACAAGGGAACAGTTAAAGGATGCGCAAACTTAGTGGCCAGAAGCTAGGTCCAGATAAAATAACAAAGGCAGATTCGCTCCCGGAAATGATATCCAAAGTTTAATCTCTCAGATAAACACTCGCCTTTCGGTGGGGCGATCCTTTTGAGCATAAAGCCGGCGGGTAATGTTTGTCATAAATCCAATATCACTTTGTGAGCATCGTAGATTGGGCGGCAGTAAATCCGTTCGGATCCAGTGTTCGGTTCAGTGCTACATATCGGAGTTTCACATTAAAGAGCGGCCGAGTCCCGCGCGGGCAGCTGGCTACCTGCCAAGCCACTTCAGGTGAGCGCCGAGTGCCGCCGCGACCACTTGCGGTCATGTTCACAAATTGCATCGCGAATTTACTGCAACTAACGCTTTACACCCACTGTACGTCACAATTATTACCACATCCTCAGTTCCCAACTTCACTGAATTTATGGTACGTGTTGATTTGCCAAAATCATGGTTTTGGCAAATCAACATCCCTGTAGGGGTGATGCAAAATTATACAAACACTGTCCCAAACAAGATGGATGGTCGCCGTAGGGAAAAAATGAATAAACCTTCGTCACGTCAAATACGGAATACGATTTAACTTGATGAAATCACCTGTTAACTCTGTTGGCTTGTTTAGTATAAACAGGTGATTGATGAATCCGGATATGAAGTCCAAAAAGGGAGTCTTTGGTCCATCTACATTATGAAACATTATAGGTACCTACCCATAATATATGGATTCTATTATATGAACTACCCTTTTTCATATATCTAAGTTTTTTATATTTTTTACATTAAGAATAAGTAGTACATATATTTAGTAGTAGTAGTACATGCAACAATGAACGATGAGCACGCAAAATTTAAAACTTTTCTATATTTTTTTAGCCTGCCCGCCTAAAGACTATCTCGCTGCTTTCTGTTTTTGTTTGTGCGTAGATCACCTGCCTAATTGTACTTATAGACATATTTTTGTATGAATGGATTATTGTATTAAATTTTTTGGCAATAAAGAGACGCTACGATGATCGCAAAGTCCATCCATCACTATATTCACTCTCGAAAAGTATGTAAAGAATAACTTTTGGCTATTATTCCCACAAACAAAATTGTCTTTAAGTACCTACGTAATAAAATAACACGAACAAGTCCTCGTATCTTTCTTTATTACAAATTAATTTGTCTGCAAAAATACTGAATGAAGACGACAAGGAGAGGAAGGCAATTTGCTCGAATAACTTACTTAATTTGGTACAATTATGTTTTACTTTTATTTGCACTTTTTTTTAGTTTACAGCGCCTCAATATATTCCTTGGTTTATATATGGGTGATTCTACGAAAACTCGTTTTTTGTCTGACTTCTGTGGCACATTTTTTTTTGTTGAAATTGCACATCGTGATAGTATATTCTAAATAAAGATTTAATTTTGAATTTTTTGGTAGTGAAGGGAACTTTATAGGCTTTATGGTTACGGAGTTATTCAATTTTAAAAATATGGTGTCCACGGAAATCAGAATTTATATCACCAAAATCAAATATGGGTTGGTTTATCGATAAAAATATGTGTTTTCGGTAGTAAGTAGATTATTAAGCTAAATACCAATTATTTGACGTTTGTAGTTTTAATCAGTTTTTACAAAAACACCTTTAAATCATTACTGTAAATACAAGTAACTTTTTACAAAAATCACACTAACAATGTTTATCTTTGTATTAAAAATATTATAATTATTCATTTTGTATTTATTATAAACTTTTATCCTAAAAAACATCATAAAAACTGTAAAAAAATATTATTGAGATGTTAATGAACCCGCAAAATCCACGGAAATCACACCACGGAAATCAAAAAAAATAACAAAATCTTAGAAATTTTCTTAATTTGCTGGTTTATTTTACATTGAAATATGCAGTCGAAATTAGGAACACAAAAGGCATGAATTATCATCATTAATAAAACAATAGGATTAGCATAAACAAATTTATAGTCAACATGGTAATCAGAATTTCTAGATACCAAGCCACGGAAAGTGATTACGTACCGAAATAACAGAGTGACGTAAAGACATACACCTTTGTTGTACACACCACTGATGGGGCGTGACTGATAGTTTCTCTCAATCTAACAACTATTTACGCAGATATTAAAGTACAGTATTTATGAATAATTTAGTGCGCACCAGGGAAATCAGAGCTAAACGACGGACGCGAAGTTATCTCGTTGTAACTTGTCAACTAAAGCTTAGTTTTGCGTAGTAATAGCGTCAAATAAGCAAGTAACTATCTGGGTTATTGTGAACCTATGTAAATTAGTACCAGAGTTTTTAGGAAATGATATAAAAATTTATTAACACCGGAACATGAGGTCCGGACGCACCACGGAAGTCATAATTTCCAAGGATTTTATTTATTTTTACTTATTTAAAATAAGAATATTAAAAAACTAAAAAAGGCCTCCCCTATTATTTTTGTCTAATCTACTATCATAAAAAAAATCAAAGGGCTAGGGATACTTTTTGTATGATTTTTCGAGCCGGACATGTATTTTTGAAGCCCGGGAGAATCACCCATATGCACATTAATATCAAGATGTGTATTCAACTTAATTATTTTGCAATAGGCAGTAAATATTATGCGTATAGATATGTAGGTATGCGTGTGTAGATATTACGCTTATGCATTTATTTACGCACTAAGAATATATAAAATTAATCAAAATGGAACACATTTTCAGCCGCGGACCGCATCAAAATCCGTTGCGTTGTTTTAAAGATTTAAGCATACCTACATAGGGACAGAGAAAGAGACTTTGTTTTATACTATGTAGTGAAGATTCGTAGTATAATACCTCTTTCAGACTATATTTTGCGGACATTCAATGCTATTTGTTAAATAACGTAACAACTGAACATAGTTGCTATATAAAGTTGTATTGAAAATCTGGTAAAAAAGGCTGGTTTTTACTAGGCAACCATTTATGATAATAAAGAGAAAAAAAAATAACTTTATTTGACATTTAATTCATAAATGTACGTTACGTATAAGTGTTTCAAAATTATACCTACCTGGTGCGGCCAGGTGGCTTTACATAAATTGCCGTCATCTAAACGTTATTAATTAAAAAAACAAGTGATCGTATTTTTTTCCAAAAAACTATTAAACAAAAAAATACTTGCTGCAAAATTCTGATAGGCAACCTAGTTTATACATATTCTCCTTCTCACAAATAAACATAAAAATTTAGTTTTAAGCAAAAAGCGATGAGCGGGCTAATCTTGCAGTCGGATCTTAGACCATAAGTTTTTGCTTATGTTGATATAGCTATTACGTTGATACTTCTGAGTAAAGGTAGGTAAGTACGAAAAACTACATGCTGGAATTGGAAATTACTTACAAAGAAACTGTCTAAATTCTGATATGAAAGACGTTATTGAAAGCCTTGAAGATGTTCGGAGCAGGCTCAATTTTCCGAAAACCAATATAATAGAGATCATTCAATTTGTTCTAGTAAGTAACATTTCAAGCATAGGCAGTTATGTTATTTTATGTTGTAAGACGCAATATCACAGTATCAAAATAGTTGGTATTGTAGATTTTATTTTGTAGATTTTATTTATAATAAATTAATAAACAATGCTGGACAATCAACACAGCATCATCTAGCCCCAAGCAGAGCTTGTGTTATGGGTACTACACGTCTGATATACTTAATACAATATACTAGTACATAGATGTTTTTATTATAATATATAGAAAACACCCAAACCAACGGAACAAATTTCTGCCGATAGTACACAAATTTGTTCAGAAGCGGGAATCGAACCCGCAACATCCTACGTCGATTGAAAAATTGAGTATTTTGTATTTCTAAACAAAAACTCAATCTTTCAATAATGTTATCTGATATTTCGGCATGCTCAATTAAAAGTGAATGCTGAACGTGGTTTTCCCGGTTGCGCATACAAAACAACGAAAGCAAATACAAACTACGTCGAACCAACAATACATACAAACCACAGTTTTCCGACAAAATAATCAAAGAGTTCACCGAACGGATTATTTAGCAACTACCGGCTGATACCTAACTGATACCGTAGGTATTTTCACAATTTTATTCGCTCAATACTTGGAGTAAAAATACCCGATTCATAGAAACATATTCAAATAAATTTTACATGGAAAGATTTCCAAATATGACTGTAGTTATTTCCTCTTTGTATGAACTCTGTTCAGTTTATTTCGTCGTATGTGCGTAGGTTATCTATCTGCAAGAATTTAGTAAGGGAGGAGCTGGGGAGGCATAGGGATTTAGGGAAGCTTAGGCAAAACAGCGTTAAAATTATGTAAATTTGTAAAATTATTTTTGGTTGTAAAATATAAACGCGTGCGTGCATTGGCTGTCGGTCACAAGTATTAATTATCGTTTGATAATGCATCACTGCATAGTGTAAATCAAATTCGCTTTCTCTGTCCCTATGTATGCTTAAATCTTTAAAACTACGCAACGGATTTTGATGCGTTTTTTTTTTAATAGATAGAGTGGTTCAAGATGAAGGTTTATACGTATAATAAAACCGTGCGAAGCCGGAGCGGGTCGCTTGTAATATATAAATAAATATCTATTATAAATTGCAACACACAACTTATAGCTAATTAATCTGTATGTGTGATTCCTCCCCGTTCACTAGGTATCTGAGTAGAATGCTTTGTAGGAATGCCATGTAATGCACTAAGTGATCATTTAGTAGAATTTCATGTTTAATTGTCCGATTATCCATCTAAGGCTGGTGTTCACTAAAAGATAATTGGACAATTAGGCAGGCAGCTTCGAGTCAATATCAAAGTTAACGGAACTTTGATGGTTCATAAATTAAAATTTCAAAAACGACCTAACAATTTTTTAAAATTTTACCATCTCGGGTCTTATCTAATGTGAAATCATGTGTAATCGGACAATAAAGCTCTTCGCATTTTTATAATGTCATCATAAAATGTACCTTAGGATCTATTTCAGTTTAGTCTAATATGTGCTTGTTTGGGTATATTTTTGGTCGCACAATCCTTTCATCGTTGCTCGGGATACCCTTGAGGCATTTGACTGAAAAAGCTACGCAACCCACATAGTTATGCTTGCCGAATTCGTAGGACGTGACTGTTTTACTTTAGCAAAGGCCCAAAGGGCCGAAATCGTGCATTTGTTGAATGAATTACTTTTAATCATTACGTTTGGGAACGATTGGTATTCGGCTGGCGTCGCGCGGGCACGTCTCGACACCGATATGAGGTGTCGTTTTGTTCTGATTATTTACCTAATTTGCCGCCCTGCCTTATTACGTTACATTTCTTTCTATGCGAGACCTAAATCAGAATACTCAGATACAAAAAAGAACGAAAAAGAATATAATTGTGTTAGGAAAATTTTTGAACGACGTCTTTCCAAAATCTGTTTAATTTTATAAAAGGTTTTCTATAAACCAATTGATATGAATCGTTTAAAAAAGTAAAACAATGGTAGAGTGAATGAGCCTTCAATTGAAATTCATCAATGGATCATAATTAAGGAGGAACCCTCGTGGACGTTTAATTATGCTCAATCAGGGCTTGTGGACATAATTGTCTTGTGGTTTAATGCTGACTGCGGCTTTGGTTTCAAATAACGTAGTTAATATCGAACCGTACATGACGATGACGATGCGACTTGTCTAATGCTACAATTCTAAGGACATGCTAAAAACTAAATTTGCTACGGACTGAACGGACGCTAGGCGCGAGTGTAGCAAGTTCCGTACCTCTAGTGTTATATCGTTCGTCCATGGTGTTACAAAGTTGGTATAATTATATAATCATGCCAAGTTCGTTAGCACTTTGAGTGCACATGACGCATATTCAGTAGTTTCGAGAGCATTTTACTGAATTTCGGTGAAATCATACCCTTAAAAATATAAAAGTAAGTTGCATCTGTACAGTACGTGACAATGATGATAATTAATAGTGTAATATCTTCATAAATCAAAATTAATACTTCAGCAAATATTGTTTTCCATTACTGATACTCGGAAAGTAGGTCTGAAGTTGGCTGAAGAGCGGGTTGAAAGTTATACTTTTCAACCCTAGGGAGAATCGTTTTCAACTGACAGCTATCACATTTCTATTGAACCATAATCATGGCAGAATGTGAAAAATAATGGCTGAAGCAAAAAATTATAAAAAAATGGGAAAGCGGAAATTTGGTTCGTGTTGGCAAATGGGTTTTATTTATATTTCCTTGTATTCGTAATGAAAAGCACAGTGTTTACCTCTTGGTGAAAGTAACCTATTTAGTCTCGAACTATTAACCCCTTCTCGGGGATAAATAAGTTACTGTCAACCCTAGGGTAACAATTTACTATTAAAAAACTGCCCTCGGTGCATGGTCTTGAATACTAATAAAACAGCAATGTATTCGGCAAATACTGCCTAAACAATAACAAGAATAGAAAAAATGTGCATAAGTACTACAAATGAAATATTTATTAGGTTTATATCACTTCCCAAAAACACTATTCCACCACTTAATTAAAAAAATATAGAAATGTAAAATGAACGTATTTATCTTACCTATCCTACCTAGATAAGAATTTTGATCATAGTAGACACAGAAAATCACCTTGAAAAAGAAAGCATAGGTACTTACTAAGATATTTTCGCTTCGCGTGATGTGTGTTTGATAGAAACGTGAAGCGACAAAACCCCAAAGACTACAACAAAGATGTGCGAAAATCCCCTGATATCCACCAATACAATGGTCTGAGCTTTTTTTATAGCTGTTTTTAGCTACATTTGTTAAATTCGTCCGATTCAACAAAAGCAATCGTCCGATTTCCTTCGCTCGACATCTCTGCTGGGAAGACACCATAAGTCATTGAAAAATATGATGCGTGCGCCGAACCTACGCGCGAAGCTTAGTCGGCTCAAGGTTCTCTTCACTCAGAATGATGTGCTGAAAAAACGGCTATAAGGGATTTTGGAGAGGCTTAGCAGCTTGTTCCAACAAATTGGGAGGTAGTTTATAATTGGCTTTTGAAATAGGAGCTTTCGTAACTTTGGTACTTAATCGACGAAGGCAACTTGAGTTAATCCTCGATATTCAGGTACTAAGGTAAGTACTACTACTTTCAACTGTATTTAAGAGTAAAATAAACGACACTAAAATAGAATATCTATCTATAATTTTTCATCGACAACAAATAGCTGTGAATATAATAAATGCTTTAATTCTGAAAGCATGTAATAAAAATCTTGAAACATGATATTTACCACAAAAATACTCTGCAACTATACAAAAAGCTTTTTCCTCTTGAAACTTTAATACATTTAAAAGTGTCGTGATTACGGATCTCGACCCGATTTTTCATTCACGTTATAATGTGGGTCATGGGCTAGCACTAGGAAATAGGCCACGGAACAAATGCAGTTACCACACACACACACACAAAAATACACACACACGCACTCACACTGAGTGAATGAGCACACTACCAATTCTACCGTATTAAGACTAACTAAGACAATCAGATATTTTAGCTCCACGCTACAAAGTTTAATGTCGTGGAATGAGAACCTGTGTTTTAAGACTGCAATATGCAATTTTGTGCTTCGAAACCTTTATTTATCTCATTATCTGTGAAAGTTACTACTCTTATAATTGAGGGAAGGAATACTTCGAACTATTTATCTTGGAATGTGTGTAGACACGATTTAAGTTTTTTTAATTCATGTTTTGCACCTATTTAGCTATTAATAGTTAACATTATTATTTTGCCGAATATCTCAAACAGCACAGTAGTGTTGTTGGATTTTTCTTTTGTCAAAATAAGAAATCTAAAATAAATTCTTCAGTTATGTCTTTCTATTTCTTGTTTAATTAAGTTAAGAAATAAGGTAAAACCGGTTCGTGCTAAAATACAGGTATACGTTATTTATAGGTTAACTCGCTATCACGCACATCAGAGGCGCGTTATGTATGGCACACTCTTAATAAAAAGTATACGTAATAAGTAGTAGTACTATAAGTAGTATAGTAGTAAGTATAGTACGCTATAGGTAACTTCCTAATCTTCCTTACGATCGCTACAAATGCATGACAATAAACAACTCTCAACTACGGCCTGGACATCTTAAGAGGCCATGATACTCTAAAACCATGTTGTGTAACAAATAAAGAATCTTTAAACTGATATAGCAATAAGAAGGAAAGGAGAAATAAAAAATAATTTATATCAAGGTATAAAAATTATTTGATTCCTCAAATACAGTTCACTTAAATGATAAAAACAAAACTATACCTACTTAGTATGGACGAAATTTTCTACTAAAACAAATTTAGCACATCATCATCATCATTAACAACCTATATTAGTCCACTGCTGGACATAGGCCTCCCCCAATGAGCGCCATAGCGCCCTGTCTTGTTTACCGAGTCGCGGTCTCCCCTCAAGCATGCTGCCCAGCCTAGCTGGGTTTAGCATAAGTGCACTGTGTGTAAATTTAGCACAAGTGTACTGTACAAACAAAGATGGAAAAGAACCTCTTATAGCAAGAAAACTAGGAACTGGACTAATTCGGTTTTAGTATTTGCATATAGAAAACCCATTATTCATCATTTTCAAAAGAACTAGGTGCCTAATCTATGTTTGGATATTAAATATTTCAGTAACGCAATAAAGCAAAGTCATCAAAGTAACATGTTAACTTAACCACACACTAGGCCTTGGGTTCACAAACCATTAAAAGTATGCAAAAAATCTTGCAAATACATAAAACCGAAAACAACATTTTCACAAGAAATTTTACAAGAGCTCTTTCCAATCGCCGCACAATACCTATTCAAAACCAACTGAGCATTAAGGCGCCATAAAAGAATTCAATAAAATACAGAAAATTATAGCGGAAGGAGGTAGGAAATGAGTAATAATCGATAAGAATCGCTCGTTATTCTCTTCTCCAAAAGAATTAAATAGGAAACAATAAGTCTTTCGATTTTACGCTGGAAATATTGAATTTCAATATTTTATTTAAAGCTGTGGCTTTACATTCATAGTCCTTTGTAAGAAGTAGTAAGTATTATGTATTTCATTCTAGTCATATGGTGTGCTCTTAGTTGGCACGTCATGAAAAGGTTCTTTTCATGTGTAATGTTATTAATGGTGTCCTTTATGGTACCCATGTAATAGAGAGAACGTCATCTAAAAATGTGTAACGACTTCCTACAGCCGCGGAGATATCGGGACGAATCAATGTTTATGGGCTGGAATATGGTTTTATTGAGTTATAAACTTACAGAGATGGCTTCCACGTGAGTTACGCCGATTTTTGGTTTAGGTTCAAACGGATTTCGTGCAAATTGCAGGTCCACTGTATACACATTTTTCGGTAGAGTTAAATAGAGTACCTACCGTGTGAATAATTTAAAGTTCAGAGTCATGTACAATACAAATTGCAGGTTTACTGTATACACATTGTTCGATAGAGTTAAATAGAGTACCGTGTGAATCATTTAGAGTTTAGAGTCATGTACAGTACAAATGGCAGGTTTACTGTATACACATTGTTCGGTAGAGTTTTATAGAGTGAATTTAGAGTCATGTACAGTAGAGTTGGCTATTTGCAATACTACATGTATACTATGTACTTCATTTTATTACTAAAATACAAAAAACAGTAAAAATAACAACTTCTTTATGATTCGATCACTCGACCCCCAAATACAAGTTGCTAGTCGGAGGAAACCACTCGTCTAGAACGTAAATTGAAATTATGATATTACTATAATGAAACAAAGCTATTATTTCATTTTTTGAATATTGTTGGGTTTACTTTCAACGGCTTGGTTTGAGAACGATCAAATCTTCCCGCCAAAAAGCTTGCGACTTTGGTGGAGTGAATAGTTCCACGCCCCGCCGAGAGGGGTCGCGCACGAGCGCCGCGCGCGCAACTAACTTCATTATTACAAGAAAAAAGACCGGACATCGACCGCGCACACGATAACCATCAAAAATACAAAAATACTCAAAATCAAGACCTTATCACTGTGAAATTGAACAATCTAGTGTCAGTGCAGCATCACGAAGAATCTGTGCATATCTCCCGGGCCCGGGAACACCTCCAAGGCAGCTCAGGTCAGGGATATGAGAAGGTCAGTTTCTACAGATCAAGCCGTTACATTTCATAGTCAAATTTAGCTATCGAATCGCACATTTATGGTCCTTCGAGCCGGATTATCCAGTTACGAATCAATACAACTAAATATCTATACATTTACACGTATTTATTGGCATAATTCACACTAACTTTTTCAATTTGAACTCTGTTCGAGCGGCCCATTGTTTTAAATTTCGTTACACGTATTTTGTCATATCTCAATAAGTAACCAAGTTACAAGTTTCAAACCCATTGCAAACTCATTTTTATACGTCTTTTGTCCTATAACAACGTGGTTCGTAAGTCAAAACATTGTATTTCGTATCATCATTTTTAATTATTACTTACGTAAATTACCGATACTACGCCGACCGGCCGCCATTGTACGTCGTATCTCGTGCCGTGTGTAGTTATTACGTTGCAAAATGCCTCCTAAAGGTGATAAAGCTAAAGATTCGGAATCATCCGACGAGGAGTATGATACGTTGGTACAACCACATAATACTACTAAGGAAATGTGTTTTATGAGACTTCAAGCTTTGTACGAGATTTCTAAAAATGTTCGTGACAAACCACAATTGCTAGGTGATTTCAACGCTCGTTTTAGCGAATTACCTACTTGGCGCGATAAGTTTGAACAAAGTTTATTAAATATAATTGTTCTTAAAAAAAGGTTTATACCTAACTATGTTCCATCATACAAGGAGATTGAAAGTTTCGATGAAATATATTTTTTCATTCGTGGGGTTTCAAATAGTTTGAACGACACAACACAAAATAAAGCCGAGCAGAAATCGGAAGTCGCCGGGGTCAAAGCTAGGCTACCTAAACTGGAGCTATTTCCTTTTGACAGTAAACTTGAAAACTGGCCTACCTTCCGCGATACGTTTTCTAGCCTAATTCACAGTAATAAACAGATAGCGAATATCGAGAAGTTTTACTACTTGCTATCAGCTGTTAGCGGGCCAGCTTTGACGATTGTTAAGTCTGTGCCGGTTATTGCGGATAATTATCAAATTGTTTGGAGCGCTTTAGTGAAACGATATGAAAATAAGCGCGCATTAGCAACTACCTATCTCGACAAGTTATTCAACTTTAAACCTTTGATGACGGAGTCAGTTTCTGGACTAAATGTATTCTTACAGACATATCAAGAAAACATTAAAGCGCTCCAATTGTTGGATATACAGGATTTGTCGGGGTTTCTGTTGTTTTATGTGGCGTTGCGTAACCTTGACCCCGTAACTAGGCGTGAACTTGAGCGGGAACTAGGACAGGATGAACTACCTTCGTATGACGAATTGATAACTTTTATTGAAAAACATGTGCGCGTTCTCGAAATGTCAGAGAGTACGACAAATTCCACGCCCGCTAAAGGTGTGCCGTGTTCTCGTAGTCAGTCAAAGGTCAACCAGCCTTCTGGTTCAAAATCTAATAATTCGAAATCGCAGCGGGCGACCTTGTCGTCAGCTTCTGTCAATGCAGACCAGCCTGTAAAATCAACAAAATCCATGGAGTGTCTGTATTGTAAAAAGATGCATTCTATTTATCGATGCAACGAGTACACTGACCTGACGCCTTCGCAGCGTCTTGACAAAATCAAACAATTAAAGTTGTGCGAAAATTGTTTACGTGAACATTCTGTCAGCGACTGTCCGTCTAAGGTACTCTGTACGATCTGCAAAAAAAAGCATCACCACACACTGCACATAGACTCTGTTGCAAATTCGAGTTCTAGTGCGATCGCATTGACGTGCTCGGCTTCTTTGACGGTGTTGCTCGGCACCGCGGTTATACACGTCGCAGATTGTTGGGGCCAGTACCAAACCGTACGTGCTATTATTGATAGCGGCGCTATGTCGAGCTACATAACTCAAGACTGTGCAAAACGTCTAGGGCTGTCACGTCGTAGATGCAACTTCGAGCCCATCGGTCTAGGTGGTAATCCAGTGCGAGAGTTCGGTTTAACTACTTGCAATATTAAGCCTCGGCACTGTGCTAGTCCCGTCCTATCTACTGATGCGGTCATCGTGACCAACATTGCAGGTAATTTACCTACAATGCCCCTGTCTGATAAAACTATTGTTGAGTTTAAAGATCTGATGTTGGCCGACCCGGCTTTCTACAAACCCGCGCCAGTCGACTTGCTAATCGCAGGTGATCTGTTCCCGTACATCTATGATGGTGACAAAATACTTCCGCTGGAACCCGGTTTGCCCGTGGCAATGAGCTCAGTATTTGGCTACGTCATTTTAGGTCAGACTGAGCTAGATCAAACAGCACACGGCAGAATAAAAGCGCGTACTGGATTAAGTCACGAAGGTCCTTTCTGTGGTTTCACTATGAACCTTGACGGAATAATGAACTCGTTCTGGGAGGTTGAGAAGGTTCCCCTTGGGGTACCACGTCGTAGCCCTGATGACGAGTTAGCAGAGCGCCTCTTTGCGAAGGATTATCGTCGGAGCGACACGGGTAGGTATAAAGTAAAATACCCCTTCAGACCGTCTGGTGAACTCGGCGACTCGAGCCAAATGGCAACTCGTCGACTTCTCAACTTAGAGTCAAAGCTAGAGCGGGAGCCCGAGTTGAAAACTCAATATCATAAATTTATGCGCGAATATGAGGACCTCGGGCATATGACTTGTCTTGGTGATGTCCAGAACGTGGATTCGAAATATATCATCCCGCATTTCTGCATTATCAAACCAACAAGTACCACAACATCTCACCGTGTGGTATTTGATGCTTCTGGTAAGACATCAAATAATATGTCGCTCAACTCTTTGGTGCTACCGGGTCCCAAACTTCAAGCTGATATAAATGAACTGTTAATCAACTTCCGTCTGCATGAAATATGCCTCTCTGCAGACGTTTGCAAAATGTACAGGATGGTGATCCTCGATGAGATTCAACGACCCTATCAACATATTCTATGGCGTTATTCATCGGACCAGCCAATACAGAAGTATGCTTTAAATACTTTGACGTATGGTGTTGCTAGTTGTCCATACTTGGCGATTAAGGTCTTGCACACACTGGCGGATGATGAAGCGAGCAAATTCCCAAACGCAGCGCCAATTTTGAAAACGGCTTTCTTTTTAGATGATCTTTTATGGTCGGTGTCTACCGTAGAAGAGGCGCTGCAGCTTCAGCATGAACTCATGGAGTTGTTAAAAGCTGGGGGCTTCATGCTCCGCAAGTGGTCAAGTAATTGCCCACAGGTAGTTGAGCATTTGGACCAGACTTATCGCGAAACGCCAATTGCATTCGACGATAATTCTAACTTGTCCATTAAAGTACTAGGACTGCAGTGGTTGCCAGCATGTGATGCGTTTTCTTTCGCCACCACTCCGTCTAACCCTGTTATCTCAAAACGAACAGTTCTGTCTCAAATAGGTCGGCAATTTGATCCTCTGGGTTTCGTGGCTCCGTGTATCTTTTTTGCCAAATGTTTCATGCAGGAACTTTGGGCTCTTCAGTTGGACTGGGATAAACCATTACCATCGGATCTCGAAGCGCAGTGGACAGCATATGTCGATGAACTTCCATTGCTGTCAAATATAAAGCATGACCGCCATGTCAAGGTAGTGCGCCATACCTATATTCAGATTCTAGGTTTCTGTGACGCTTCAACTAGTGGCTATGCTGCTGTGGTTTATATGCGATCTAAAAACGCGGATGGTGAGAGCAAAGTCAGTTTAATCATAGCTAAATCTAAAGTAGCACCCTTAAAAACTGTCACTATTCCACGTCTAGAACTCATGGCTGCACACTTGCTCGCCAAACTTGTCAAATATGTCCTCAATATTTTGCGTAATCGTCTTGTGGTCAATGAGACTATGTTGTTCACGGATTCGTCCGTCGTGTTGGCTTGGCTCAATACCCCCAGCCACACACTCAAAACATTTGTGTCTACTAGAGTGTCCAAAATTAATGATAGTGTGCCTAGTAAATACTGGTATCATGTGAGTGGTGTTTCCAATCCAGCTGATGTATGCTCCCGCGGTGCCTTACCGTCTGCTCTGCTAGCATCGCACGAATGGCTTAACGGGCCTGCTTGGCTCGACCTAGACCAAGCGCAATGGCCAGTGAAGACGATTGACGAGTTCCGAGACTGCATTCCTTCTGAGCTTAAAACTACAAAACCGGTACTCCTTATTTCTGGAACTGTCTCATCTGAGCTGCTGTACGATCTCACGGAAAAATATTCCAGCTATACTAGACTGCTTAATGTTGTAGCTCGATGTTTTCAGTTCATTCGGAATTGCAGATCTGCTGCTCATGAACGTAGGTCGATTTCAGTTACTGACATCAGAAGAGCTCATGACGTCTTGGTAAAATCTGTCCAAAAACATCATTTTTCAAACGACATAGAAGCGTTAACAAAGAACGGGAATTGTAGTCAGTCCTTGAGAAAGCTCAACCCTTTCATAGATTCGCACTATTTCCTCAGGGTGGGGGGTCGACTTTCCCAATCGGACTTAACGTATCAAAAAAAGCATCCATTGCTTCTGCCACAGAAATCTAATTTCACCAATATTTTGATAGACCATTTCCATAGATACAACTTGCACGTAGGTCCACGCACCCTTCAAAATTTAATTAATCAAAAATATTGGATTATTTCAGCGCGTAGCGCCATTCGATCGCGTACAATCAAATGCATGTCTTGCTTTAGGGCGTCTCCTTCAAATCAACAACCTAAAATGGGCGAACTGCCTAAGTTCCGCTCTCAAGATGTTCATGTCTTCCATACTGTTGGTGTCGACATAGGCGGACCTTTTGCTACAAAAGAGTCGACTCGTAGAAATGCTCACGTATCCAAATCGTATTTGTGCGTCTTTGTGTGTTGTGCCACACGAGCTGTCCATTTAGAAGTCTTGTCTTCTTTAAGTACTGAGTGTTTTCTCGCATGTTTTGACCGTTTTACCGCGCGAAGAGGTCTATGTCATTCGATTGTGTCCGATAATGGCACTAATTTTGTCTCAGCTGGTAAACAGCTAAAAGAGGTAACAGATTTTCTCAACAGTGCCTCAGATAGTCTATCCAACGGCCTTACCTTTCGGGGTGTGAAATGGAGACATAATCCACCAACCGGAAGTAACTTCGGTGGGCTCTATGAGGCTGTAATAAAGTCTGCGAAACTGCACTTAAAACGTTCCACTGGTACACGATCTTTATCTTTTGAGGAACTCGGTACACTGTTTTCTCGTGTTGAAGCTGTGCTTAACTCAAGACCCCTCTGTGCTTTATCCAGCGATCCCAACGAGTTTGAGGTGCTTACTCCATCACACTTCCTCATAGGTAGAGAGCTATTGTCGGTACCTGAATACAGTTTATCAGATATTTCCAGTTCTAGACTGAATCGTTGGCAGGCAGTTCAACAAATGTCACAACAATTTTGGAAACTCTGGAAACAAGATTACTTGCATACTTTGCAACAACGGCAAAAGTGGTTTACCAACTGTCGCAACCTTAACGTCGGTGATCTTGTGCTTATAAATTCGGATGCACCTGCACTGAAATGGGCTTTAGGACGCGTTTCTAAATTACATAGTGGTCCGGACGGCGTCGTACGAGTCGTAAGTGTCCGAACCGCGAATAATCATGAGTTTACTCGTCCGGTCTCAAAGCTGAGTCCGCTCCCGTTAGATCAGGACACCGAATAATTACATATACATATATCTACTTTTACCAATTTTATGTATACATGCATGTATGTGTTAATTTATATATTTTATCTTATTTCAATACTTTCAACTATTATATTATACAGTCCACTTGCTACATTGTAATTTTTAATACTACTCAACTTAATTTTCAACTATATCAAGGTCCAATTGTCCTGGTATCGTAACTGGGAAATCCTATCGGATTTCGGTGGGGGGAAATGTTGGGTTTACTTTCAACGGCTTGGTTTGAGAACGATCAAATCTTCCCGCCAAAAAGCTTGCGACTTTGGTGGAGTGAATAGTTCCACGCCCCGCCGAGAGGGGTCGCGCACGAGCGCCGCGCGCGCAACTAACTTCATTATTACAAGAAAAAAGACCGGACATCGACCGCGCACACGATAACCATCAAAAATACAAAAATACTCAAAATCAAGACCTTATCACTGTGAAATTGAACAATCTAGTGTCAGTGCAGCATCACGAAGAATCTGTGCATATCTCCCGGGCCCGGGAACACCTCCAAGGCAGCTCAGGTCAGGGATATGAGAAGGTCAGTTTCTACAGATCAAGCCGTTACATTTCATAGTCAAATTTAGCTATCGAATCGCACAAATATACAGTTAGTTTTTAATAGTTTTTATTATTTTAGTTTTTACTTCAGTTTCTTCAGCTGTTAATTGTACCATTCATAGTTTTTTTCTTTAACCTACAACTTTCTTTGGTGCTATTTAATATTTCGGTTCCTGGTGCTTTGTAAAAAAAGGAAAAAAATTCTAATTGGAGGATTCGAAACTGATATGCCTATCAGGGGGATAAGTAAAATCTGAACGAACGCGTCTGTACAATACCTATAGTATAGTATTGTAGTATGTGTGACAATACACAACTTTCTAATTTAACTGATGAATCTGATTGAATAACATCAAAGCCCCTAACAAGCTACGATCCGGGACCAAACGGATTCACCCAAAGTTTCGTACCGTGTTGTTCTTATAGGTACTAAGCTTAGCTTAGTAGCAGTTTCCGATTATATTTCATTCGCCTATTTACTGGCCCTATCTCTCTTAATTTCTAATATTGAACTCGTTAAATAGCACGATTTTTCTAGAAATACTTTTTAGCCAATAACAAATTGGAGAACAAAATAAATCCGCTCAAAAATAGACTGTGACAAAGACATCGAAAGAAAAATCTATCTGGAATCTCGGTATTTCCAGAGGGCGATTGTTTGCTTCGGTTAAAGTAAAGAACTGCTATCGTCAACAACTTTTTCTCAAGAGGTTCCGTGTTTTGCTAACCCCAAACGCTAATAAAATAGGTATGTGTACACCCTCCCACGCCTAACAATGCGACGACCCACTTTGTACCTTTTTATTCTTACAATAATATCCACGGAGAGCCTCTAAAAGTAAAAAAGTGCCATAACACTTTTGAATTCTAACGCCAGGGAATAAAGGCGTAAATTGGGTAGGCACTTTCTTCAACTGTACGTAAGTCGGCAAAAAACACGTTAGCAGGCGCCCGGGTCAGCCGTAAAATATTCAAATGTTGGGTATTATAACGCAGACAAAGGCTAGGGGTCAGGTACTTACATATTTGGTGTTTAACCCGCGGGCTATAAATATTCTAGCTGTAGATCTCTCCGTCTTGTCATGTTTGCAAGAAGCAATAATATATATAGAGGTTGGTTGAATCCCATGAAGTCATGAAAAACTACTAACGACAACAAAAAGTACTAGCCAATAAATGACTTGGAGTATGTAACAAGTTTATATAGCGAGCAACTCTATTTCACAATTATCATAAACAGTGAAGATAGAAGCAGACTCGAAGTAAAAATAAGATAACCATAAGACGAGACCCCTAATTAGACGAGAAACAAACATAAGATTAGGGTCCCTCGTAGAGAAGGGCCCGTCCAAACTTAGGCCCTCCGACAAAATATATTCGAACATCACTGAAACAACTACAAATTCAAACTATTGAATAAGTTTTGTGTACAGCATCCCTATTTATTTCACAAAAAACTAAAACACATCGCGAACTTTCCATTCGTACTTCTAGATTTATAAATAAATTCAGCAGAAACCATGAATAAAATTTATCTTTTTGTTCAGCACACAATAAAAACTCGATTCGGCCGTCTCTAACAATACTTAACTCCGAAACCGAAAAAAGGCACATCTTTGATTGCTTTGCCCGAGGAGTCTTCTCATTGTCGTGTTATTCCAGACCCCAGAATATTAAGATTCCTCCGTCTGAATGTAATTAAGTATGGACACACTTTATGATTCTCCAAGTAAGGGTCACTGTCCTTTGAAATAAAATAAAAACAATTTACGTTGAATTGTAGTATTTACTTGTCTTTTAAAAAGTTGAGCAGGGTACTACCTCATTGGACAATTAGGTTAATTTCATAAGATTTTTTACTCGTAATTTGTTAGTTATAACCTAATTAGGTTCTTACCTAATTAGGTGAACTCTCGTTCAACTAACTTATTAAGAGGTATTAGGATTTTAATATAAATAACGGTTTTTAAAGTGAATGGAATAGTTGTTGTTTGGCCTTAGTTAGGTACTTGAAGGGTCATCACAAAAAATTAAATGACAGTCACTTATATAATAGAAGGTGAACTTATCTCTGTTTGTTGCAGGTTTGCAACAAGATATTCGGCAATGCGTCGGCGCTGGCGAAACACAAGCTCACACACAGCGACGAGAGGAAATACGTCTGCATCACCTGTGCAAAAGCATTCAAAAGACAAGATCATCTGTGAGTATCCTTACTAGTATAAACGTGAAAGTTTGTATGAATGTATGGATGTTTGTTCCTCTTTTACGCATAAACTACTGAACGGAGTTTATGATTAAAAGAGGAGGCTGAAATTTGGAATATACATAGTTCTAGCCCTAGAATGCATAGGCTAAATTTCAACCCGTAAATCAGTTTCCATGGGATGCCATGGGATAGAAATAGCCTTGACACGTTTCCATAGAAACAACGAGTGCGAAGCCTCGGGCAGATGCTAGTAACTTACAAAGAACTGGGTTAGAATAGAAATACGCTTCTCATAAGGTTGTCGGAAAACAAATTATGAAAACAGGTATTTTTAACATGTGTCAATAGTTTCGGCATTGTTTTGATAATAGCTTTTGGTTATTTTCACGATTCTTCCTCTCTGTGGTTATTATCGGAAGAAAATTCTGATAGGATCTATCTAAAGTTAGTTTTGTATGGGACAATCCCATCGACTAAGTTAGTTCGAAACTACCATTTGAACACATGTTCTAGTCATAAGGCGCCGCCTAATCGCCTCAGCCTTACCCTATGAATATTAATGGGAACTGGCCATAATGCTTATGTATTGACTGAGCAGTGAACAGCTGAATCTGACCCAGTTTAGCTGAGAATTAAACGTGTTCGACTATCGAAGCCTCTCGAGCTTTAAGATCAAATTTGCGGTGGCTGATAATAGATGACGACGATAGCTGTAATAACAGCAAAGATGAGACAACCGATGTGGCGTGGTGGGCGAAGATCCGCCAGCGACGATCCGGTTACGTGATCGATTCCTGCCTTGAGACAAATATTTGATCGATCTGTAAATATTTTATACGGGGTTCTGGATGTCTTCTATGTAAATTAATCTTATTATATTACATTATAAAAGTCAAATGGTAGGTATACACAAGCTCTCCTTAGCTTGGGGCTAGATTTAATATTATTATTTAACTGTTTCAGATATCCATTTATTTATGATTTTAAAAAACAAGTGTTCCTTAATCACTTACCTCCACTGCTGAGCAGGGGAGATTAATCGTTTCGGATTGGTTAACGAAGTGGAGATATTGTGATAGCGACTGTGTTCTTGAGTGGATTTGATTTTGCCATTTCCTTTTCACTTCACAATAATTGTTGAAAAATATCCTCCATACAATTTTTGGTAACATTTTGGAGGCTAACTAACTTTGTCGTCCACAGAAATGGCCACATGCTGACCCATCGGAACAAAAAGCCGTATGAATGCAAAGCGGATGGATGCGGCAAATCCTACTGCGACGCAAGATCTCTACGACGGCATACAGAGAACCACCACCAACCTACACCTCCCGTGGACGCCAGTAAGATACCATCTTATCCACTTATTCTTCCTTCTATAATTTTCCTTAGAGTTCGCATTTTATCTCTAAAGTCATGATCATACCCTTTTTACAAACCCATCTATACTTATAATAAAACTGTAACAGGTCCAATTCTGTACATTGAAGATATTTTGAAAATTTTTTTTGGAGGGCACTCTATTATCGATACTCAAGCCAAAACTGTCATTTTTTTTATTCATGTCTGTCTGTCTGTCTGTCTGTCTGTCTGTCTGTCTGTCTGTCTGTCTGTATCGTAAACGCGCATCACGCCGAAACTACTTGATGGATTGAAATGAAACTCGGCATGATTATAGGTCATACTACGAGGAAGGACATAGGATACTTTTTATCCCGGAATTCAGTAAGGTTCTCATGGGAGAGGGTATGAAAGTAAAATTCCTTTACCGCGCATCACGCCGAAACTGCTGAATGAATTGGAATGAAACTCAGGACGATTTGAGTTCATAGTACAAGGAAGGACATGGGATACTTTTTATCCCGAAATTCAGTAAGGTTCCCCTGGGAGAGAGGGTGGAACAAAAATTCTTTAACCACGCATCACGACGGAATTGAATGAATTCGAATGGAACTCGGGACGATTGGACATGGGATACATTTTATCCCGGAATTCAGTTTGGTTCCCCTGGGCTATACGGGTTTTCAAAAATTTCTCACTGCATCTGAACGACGCGTACACACGCGTCGTTCAGATGTTGTGAGAAATTTTTGAAAACCCGTATAGCCCAGGGGAACCAAACTGAATTGAACTGATAAACGCGAAAGTTTGTAAGTATGAATGGATAGATGGATGGATGTTTGTTACTCTTTCACGCAAAAACTGCTGAACGGATCTGGATGAAATGGCACAGAGATAGATTATAAGCTGGAATAAGAAATAGGCTTTATTTTATCTCTAAAATCCCACGGGAAAGGGAATTACGCAAGTAAAATCGCGAGTACTCCAAATACTAATCATGCGCAGACGAAGTCGCGGGTACCAGCTAGTATATAATATACTCGGTATGTGTAGGCTAGGGATAGTATTATTGTACTCTGGTTACGTCACGGGTGTTATGGATTTCAAGGCTTGTATTACTAGGAATTATTCCGTAAATCATGGATCTAATTTATTGTTGTACCAGTCTAGCCTATGATGATTTATGCCTATTAAATATCTTCCGATAGCGGGACTTAGGACAAGCCGTAGCAGCCTTAGCAAAATATTATAATCTATGATTTATTGCCAACCACTGGCCATGCGACAGTTATCTGTGACTTATGAGTAAGTACTCGAGTACCGCAGCTGTCTTAGAAAGGGTACAACATAATTTATTGCTATCATATTAATTATGACTTTTTTTTTAATATGAAATACTTTATTAACAACGAAAATTACAAGCAAGGAATAGAAAAATTACAACTAGTATTTACAATTGAAACCATTGAGCTAACTGCAGACGGTTGCAAACAGTCTAAAGGTAGCTCATTTGATCCATGTCAATACCAGTCGGAAGCGTCCCCAAGACACTGGCTGCATTACCACGCTGTATGGCAATGCTGATGCGCTGAGCCAGATATTCACCAGCTCTATTATTAGACTCGCGCAATACATGCTGTACTCTTCTATTCTTTCAGCACACTGTCTTTTATTCTTCGAGCAAAGACTCTATGATTCAATTTCAATACAATACGTCTGATTCATTCTACGTTCGCTATAAACGTGCGTAGAATACGATACTAAACTTCACTGAAACCAACGCTGGTAAAATAAACGAAATAACAGAATCTCTACTAACTTAATTCTACTCTAATATTATCAAATTCGTTGCTTAGAGATAAGATGTTGCTGCGCAATTGCTCTACTTCACAAGACGTGCTAAATCCCTTTACCACGTGTTCTTCATATTAATCCCTGGCTGGGTTCTAATTCAATTATTTCTGAGCAGAGTATGTATGCACCTATGTGCATTCATGCTCTTACCCATGTATTCATGCATAATCTTAGAAGCACACAAAGGTAAAGGGCGATCCAACATAAGAATATAAAGTTTTCGACGATGACAAAGTCATAATTAGGTACATAAAAGCTTTATAAGATTAGAAAATCAAAACATGTAGTTCATGTACTTCAGCTCCAACATGCGCGGACCGTGTCGCTTTAATTTTGAAGTAAAAAGAAAAATATTTATGTAGGTATAAAATTACATTATTCTTTCTGAATGTACGTAGACTAAATATGGTAATGTGGACTAAGTGCGGTGTGGTAGTAGTGCGTATAATGCCAAAAATGTCACGCAAATTTTCATTAGAACTCTACATATTACATATTAGGCCACCCTGTCTTATGTATTCATCGTAGTACGGGACAAAGCAAGTTGATTACTTGCTGATTACGCATGTGCTATACAGTACAGACGTGAAACATTTATATAGAATAGAAAATAGAATAGATATTATAAGTAAATCTAGAAGTAATTAATATCAAGGAGCAAGTAATTAAATGGAATGATCATTTTTATGAGTTTATGACAAGAAATTACAGATAACCATTTCGATAGGAATTCTTCTATTTCGCACATCGCACACTTTTTAAAAAAAGTTTTTTTTAAAGAAGCTTTACGTGTATCAACAATTCATACTTCTTTAATAATCGTATTCATAGAGGAAAGCCTCTCTATTGAAATCAATTTTTTTTTGATTTGCGCAAATCATCCAATGATATTACCCATGGCAATCACCGTTAATAAAAATAAACCTTAAGTAGCTACGAGTACAATCAGTTATTATAGGTAATTTTTAATAAATTTAATATATCTCCCTTAAAATATATTATCAATTACCTATACTTACTACCAATCACTATATAGTATAAAACAAAGTCCCTTTCTCTGTCCCAATGTCTCTATGTATGCTTAAATCTTTAAAACTACGCGACGGATTTTGATGCGGTTTTTTAATAGATATAGTGATTCAAGAGGAAGGTTTATACGTATAATAAAACCGTGCCAAGCCGGGGCGGGTCGCTAGTTTTTAATAAATTTAAAATATCTCCTTAAAATATATAATCAACTAGCTGCGCCCCGCAGCGTCGCCCGCGGGGAAATTTATTTATTTGTCAAATATCATATTTTTCTCGCCGTAAAAACCATCCTTGAACTTCAACGAACATTTTAAAAAAAGATTTGGCCAAATTGGTCCAGGCGTTGTTGAGTTATGCGCTTACCAACACATTTTGCGATTCATTTTTATATTATAGACTAGCTGGTACCCGCGACTTCGTCTGCGCATGATTAGTATTTCGAGTACTCGCGATTTTACTTGCGTAATTCCCTTTTCCGTGGGATTGTCGGGATAAAATAAGCATGTGTTATTCCAGCTTATAATCTATCTCTGTGCCAAATTTCATCTAGATGCGTTCAGCAGTTATTGCGTGAAAGAGTAACAAACATCCATCCATCTATCCATTCATACTTACAAACTTACGCGTTTATCAGTTCAATTCAGTTTGGTTCCCCTGGACTATACGGGTTTTCAAAAATTTCTCACTGCATCTGAACGACGCGTACACACGCGTCGTTCAGATGTTGTGAGAAATTTTTGAAAACCCGTATAGCCCAGGGGAACCAAACTGAATTCCGGGATAAAATGTATCCCATGTCCAATCGTCCCGAGTTCCATTCGAATTCATTCAATTCCGTCGTGATGCGTGGTTAAAGATTTTTTGTTCCACCCTCTCTCCCAGGGGAACCTTACTGAATTTCGGGATAAAAAGTATCCCATGTCCTTCCTTGTAGTATGAACTCAAATCGTCCTGAGTTTCATTCCAATTCATTTAGCAGTTTCGGCGTGATGCGCGGTAAAGGAATTTTACTTTCATACCCTCTCCCATGAGAACCTTACTGAATTCCGGGATAAAAAGTATCCTATGTCCTTCCTCGTAGTATGACCTATAATCATGCCGAGTTTCATTTCAATCCATCAAGTAGTTTCGGCGTGATGCGCGTTTACGATACAGACAGACAGACAGACAGACAGACAGACATGAATGAAAAAAATTACAGTTTTGGCTTGAGTATCGATAATAGAGTGCCCTCCAAAAAAAATTTTCAAAATATCTTCAATGTACAGAATCGGACCTGTTACAGTTTTATTATAAGTATAGATTAACTTTAGTTACTACCAATATAACTTCAACCATTCTATCTGCGACACAGTATTTTTTACTTCTGCAGGTCGCATCGCTTCCTATTTTTGTTTTATGTACTTTGTTTATATTCCAAAATAAAGACTTTTTACTTTTTACTTTTACTTTACCATTGGAATATCTAGGTACGAAATAAGAATAATGTATATTTGAGTATTCGTGTGTCAGGTTCAGCGAGCACCAGTTCAAGCAGAAGCGGCACCTCGAGCGGAAGCGACCGCGACAACCCACAGCGGGGGTCCACCCCTCCCGCACCCCGGCGACCCCACTCTGAGGTATAACCACACATACATTCATACATTAGACATCATCATCATCAGTCCGTATTAGTCCACTGCTGGACATAGGCCTCCCCTAATGAGCGCCATAGCGCCCTGTCTTCAGCTTGCCGCATCCAGCATCTGCCCAGCAGTCTTTCGCAGATCGTCATCCCACCTGGCCGAAGGGCGTCTTACACTACGTTTACCAAGACACACATACATAAGACATACACGTACATAAGATATACAGCCTACTAATATTATAAACGCGAAAGTTTGTAAGTATAGATGGATGGATGTTTGTTACTCTTTCACGCAAAAACTACTGAACGGATATGGATGAAATTTGGCACAGAGATAGATTATAGTCTGGAATAATACATAGGCTATATTTTATCCCGAGAACGGGAATTACCGCGGGTGAAACCGCGAGGCACTGCTAATACATACATAAAACATACATTTATCTCTATTTTATTAAAAAAATTATGACACTATGCGAGTGTCGGTGGGATGACGATCTGCGAAAGACTGCTGGCAGATGCTGGATGCGGCAAGCTGAAGACAGGGCGCTATGGCGCTCATTGGGGGAGGCCTATGTCCAGCAGTGGTAGTCCACCTATATTAGTATACTAGCTGGTGCCCGCGACTTCGTCTGCGCATGATTAGTATTTCGAGTACTCGCTATTTCATTGCGTAATTCCTTTCTCGTGGGATTTTCGGGATAAAATAAAGCCTATGTGTTATTTCAGCTTATAATCTATCTCTGTGCCAAATTTCATCCAGATCCGTTCAGCAGTTTTTGCGTGAAAGAGTAACAAACGTCCATCCATCTATCCATTCATCCTTACAAACTTACGCGTTTATCAGTTCAATTCAGTTTGGTTCCCCTGGGCTATACGGGTTTTCAAAAATTTCTCACAGCATCTGAACGACGCGCGCGCGTCGTTCAAATGCTGTGAGAAATTTTTGAAAACCCGTATAGCCCAGGGGAACCAAACTGAATTCCGGGATAAAATGTATCCCATGTTCAATCGTCCCGAGTTCCATTCGAATTCATTCACTTCCCTCGTGATGCGTGGTTAAATAATTTTTCTTTCACCCTCTCTCCCAGGGGAACCTTACCGAATTCCGGGATAAAAAGTATCCCATGTCCTTCCTTGTAGTATGAACTCAAATCGTCCCAAGTTTCATTCCAAGTCATTAAAGAATTTTTCTTTCACCCTCTCTCCCAGGGGAACCTTACCGAATTCCGGGATAAAAAGTATCCCATGTCCTTCCTTGTAGTATGAACTCAAATCGTCCCAAGTTTCATTCCAAGTCATTCAGCAGTTTCGGCGTGATGAGCGGTAAAGGAATTTTACTTTCATACCCTCTCCCATGGGAACCTTACTGAATTCCGGGACAAAAAGTATCCTATGTCCTTCCTCGAAGTATGACCTATAATCATGCCGAGTTTCATTTAAATCCATCAAGTAGTTTCGGCGTGATGCGCGTTTACGATACAGACAGACAGACAGACAGACAGACAGACAGACAGACAGACAGACAGACATGAATGAAAAAAATTACAGTTTTGGCTTGAGTATCGATAATAGAGTGCCCTCCAAAAAAAATTTACAAAATATCTTCAATGTACAGATTTGGACCTGTTACAGTTTTATTATAAGTATAGATTATAGGTTGATGATGATGGTGATGATGCGATTGTCTAATGAATGAGAGGGATAAGTTTGTAGTACCTTTTACAAAAGGCTTAGTCTGGGAAACCTATTCTATAACTCTTAAGCTTATCACACCAAATTAACAGATTTCACTATCCCACTTCTGGATATAGTCCTTCCTTCCCTGATAAGCTCTTTATCAGCTAAGGTTTGCAGGAAGAACATAAGGTATTAACTCGCTTATGTAGCTAAATGTCCGTTACTACATTACTTTGTGTACAACAAAGAATTATAAACTTATAATATCTTATCAGAAGAGGTTTGATTCATGACGTATTCATGAAGCATGTACCTATATCTCGAATACCAATTTACAAGGCCCTAAATTGGTTGCTAGCTTGGATAGGCTTCAATCAGTCAATTCCACGCCAGACTAGACGTAGGCCAAGCATGACGTGCTACGCTGCTCTTGAATCAGATTGCTATGCAGTAATTGTAATGACCAGCTATGATTTAGTATATTATCTCAGAGCATAATGAGCCCTTCGTATATCAAACAAAGTAGCATTATCAAAGCGGCGCGTATTATATTATCAGCAATCGTACGCGCGAAACTGTAATTTATCTAGCTTTTTATTCCTAAGCAATTCTGGCACACTTCCAGTTAGCCGCACATGTAAAATTCAACCCCGACAACCCTTATTAATTAACCAATTAGCCCAAATCCGCGTTGTGTGTGCTTTTTAATTTCGCGTGCCCATTAGGCAGGGGTTCCGCCGAAAAAGTTCGCGACCAGCCACTGTTTATCTCAATTCATTTATTTTGACCCTCAAACAAGCAACGTTTGCGGCTCAAACGAGAATGAACAGAACTCTGTTTCCGGTGTCTTGAAAAGTAATTATTATTGTTAACGGCACCGGGTTACACCGCTCCACCATTCACAGGAATAACATGGGAATAACATTGAAGTGAAATGGAGTGAACCATTTCACTCGAAAGTTTGCTTTGAAAGTTACGAGTTTTATACTCAGAAACATTCATATTTATTTACCGAAAGTATAGAAAGTGGGTCGTAGCACTGCATTATATCATAGTGTCAATACAGTTTATGTACCTAACCGCGGAAGTAGTTATCTCTCATTGGCACGATATCTCGCGATCCCCGGAAAGTTGCAAAGTTCGATAGGTACTACCGCAATAGTCGCCAGACGCGGACGGAACTTATTCAATACAATAAATCAAGTTGGCACCTTTGCAGTCGAGCAGTTCGGCCTCAGAGCGGCGGAGTGCGAGCACGAGCGCCAGCGGGAGCGGCAGCAGTAGCGGAAGCGACAGCAGCCCGCCCCGCACCCCGCCCGCGCCGCCCACCCCTCCCGCTAAGCCGGTCAAAGCAAAGTCCAGCAGCAAACCCAAAAGTTCTGGAAGCTCGGTAAGTTATTTACTTTCTAGCCCTCTGACAGTGTAACGTTAGTACGATAAAATATATATCTGCCTTACATTGAACCCGCTAACGCTTCCTGTTAACTTTACAACATGCGCTTTGCGATTACCAACTTTCTTTGAAAGACCTTTTAAATAAAACAAGTGAAACAACTTCGCAACTGGGTTACACAAACCAAAAACAAAAGCCAATACAATTTATTTCAGTTTGAAAGAAACGTCTATTTGCTCATTGTACGCGTTATGAATTTCAATTCATAATCGACGCTTTTGAGTTTCGACCTTGCGACCCAGACATAAAGGTGTCGCAAACCCTAACACCAAAAGTATTCACCTCAGTAGATGTGGGTCAAAAATGTCATTTGTCTCGCAAAAGCCAGCAACGTTTGGCTACGGAGAACTCAGTTCTACGCTTCGTGGCGTTTCGTAGCAAACTCCTACGAAGTTTTATGGCTGGCGTAGACTCCACGTAGCACTAAATCTCCAAATGTTGAACTTTAACGTACCATTTTGTGCTACATTGTGTATTGTTGAGCGAGGATCACTGATGTTTACTTAAACTGGTGAAGTTTGGAGTATCAACTAGTTTTGTAATACCAGGGTTTGTTATTCAAGGATTTCACAAAACGCACAGACATTTGGCACACAAATTGTAACCGTTTTGGTTCATTTAAAGAAAGAACGTAATGTAGATTCATGCTACGCAAGCAAATAACAAATAACAATGGCCGCCAAAATTGCACAAGTATCATATTACGAGCACAAGAGAAAATTCATCCCATCCCGACCGCTATTACAGTAACAAGCGCATCTCGGTTGCAACAATCAACCGTAGACTTGAATGCTCTTGCAGGATAATTGATTATTATTTTGCTCTACCATTACAGATTCATGTTTCTACGTTTACACATACTGACTATATCTATACAAACATAAACTAACGGCAAAATAGGCCGTGGGAAATAAGAACTCTTTAGTTAGATTCTTATGGTAATCCCGATAGATCGCGGATCGTTGCGAAACGTCCACTGGATTAAATCGGCCATTCATCAGCCTTTGTGCGTGTTAAATAATTCAACTGCGGCTGCGGACCCCTGGACTATGACGACATTTGAATACGGGCCGTGTTTGGGCACAAGTGGCCTGATTTCTTCTGTAATGTTTATTCGAGTGGGACTTTAATTGTTAATCTGTTTCGTTATGCCAGATTATTCATACATGTGTATATTTATTTAACAAAGTCCGATTTGAGTAAAAATTTAGGATGTATGCAATTATATTAAATAGCTTTTTTCATTAAGATTCAACAGCCAACTGACGTACACTAACCGTTGCATTGAATTTGATGTTAATGCTATAATGTTAATATATTTCAGAACAATAACTAGGTACTTAATAGTTAGCTATCCAATTTAATCGGTCAAAAGTTTAACAATTACGATCCTAAACCACGAGTCCCAACAGCTTAATAAGCCTAGCGTATTTATGTGTTCAATATCGCCCGTAAAATATAACACGAGTATAATAAAGAATGTAGGTCAATATCGTTTATCAAAGGAGAATTATAGCGAGGGGTCGCGAATTGCGGTCCTACATCGTGGGAGCCTAACTACACCTGTTCTGGAACACAGCACAAAGAAAATAGCCTCTACCACCTTAGGTTTAAGATGCATTTATTTGGCACAATATTGACCAGGGGTGACTTAACTACACTTGTCTAACGAGTTATTTAACAAATTGTTCCAAATAGCAGCTGTTCCTAATTCTCATTGGCCTACCATTATAATATTCTGCTTGAGAAAATACTGTATCATTTGAACGGCAATTGTTGATGCCTGTAAATTATTAATCAGAAAGAATTCGTAGATCAAAAGCATTGAAAGAGTAAAAATAGAGCACGATTTTATTCACAGCTAGCACCGAGATTAATAATATTGCGCTAAATTAAAACCAATCTGTTGGCTTGTGACCACTCTACACAGACCTCTCAGTCATATTATCAAGGATTAATTTGCGAGTCGAAAAGGCAGTCGGAAAGGGCTAGGTTGGCCGGTCGGCAATGCGTTGGCGACTTTATTAAAGCGTTCGCTTTGATCGCACCCGGTGTCACCTGCAGGGAATTCAGGAAGTAATAAAGGGCAGCACAAACACTCCCTCATAATTACACTCTCCCAGATGCTGTACGTATTGCCATCGGTATGCCTTTGACAAATCCGCCCGCCACTGTCGAGTCACTTTATTTATCGAACTACCCTCCGCATACCAACATAATTATGAACTGATTGAAAACGCGCGCTATTCATAGAATGTATAGTGCTTTATGTGCGTATCGCATTAATTTACCGCTATTGGAAAGGTATTTGTTGTTACAATGTGAAATAAATTGATTTCAATGATAAATGCAGAGTTTCTGTTCAAGTGTTATATCATACCTACCTAATCCCGGTTATAGTAAAATAAATAATGCTGGACAATCCACACAGCATCATTTAGCGCCAAGCTAAGCAGAGCTTGTGTTATGGGTACTAGATGACTGATATACTTAATACAATACATTACATAGACAGTTAAGTTATTTAGATCCAAATACATAAATTGATTTTGAAATCATTCTAATTAAGTATATACCTTTCAATCATTTCTACGCAAAGTCTGCCATTCAACGCAATGTATTATTAGGTATATATACAGGGTTATAGGTGTCCTCGAAAACATGACATGGGTAGATCAAGACAAACAACTTTTGTTCTACGATTTTTTCTAATTCAGTGATTGTTTTTCTTTTTAAATAAGCAAATTTCCATTTCTAATCTTCTTAGCTCTATCTAGGCTTCACAGATTGATACATTTCGGTTCGGTACATGACCTATATGTCGTATACATATATCTAGCAAAGAAAGAAAGGGGTTGCGGTGAGGCGAGCGGGGTTGATAGAAAAGCCCGCCAAAACAAAAACAAATTAAAACTTGAGATTTATTACGTTTTGGCAAAAGTCATAGAACATAAGTTGTTAGTCTTGATTCACCCAAGTCGCCTTTAAGAGGTTAAGCATTAGATACCTATAACCCTGTATATACAATTACATAGAAACCTGAACACATAACATAGGCTCCGGGATATCAAAGGCTGATTTAGCTAATTAGTGACGACTGACGTGAATGGAGGTGTTATCAAGCGAAACACGATCTCAAGCCAGATGTACATATACATATCTTTAGACACACAAGCAGGTATTAATTGAGAAAGGTGAGTGAGTGGGTACATTCAGCTGCGCTAATATGTACCTCTATACTTACTTTAAAACTCTGTCATCGTTTATTTCGATTATTAAATAATCGATATTAATTTTAAAGCTAATCTTCATTTAGCCCTAAGCTTACCAGAGCTTGTGTGATGAGTACTAGATAACTAACATACTGAATACATCATACTACTTACATATATCTATAGAGTATGAGTAGATATGCAAATCGTTCAAATATTTATCTCTCGGGACTGACATCTAAAGTCAAAGCATTTCACTATGGTCTTACGGTGAAAACAAGAAAACCCTAATTCTATTATTCTTTACACAAGAGAAGTTCCCGTACTTAATTGATTTAATTAAGCACTTATGTATGTCCATCCATTAGTAGAGGGCTTTTCCTTTATGATGTATATTCATATTCGTTATGGTATTGTTTACTCGCAAGCTTTAGACAACTGAATAAGATGAGATGAAACTACAGATCAGATAGTGAATAGGTAAAAGTTCTAAATGTTTTCTCTAACTCAGGACAGATTTTTGACAAAATAGAGTTCAAGAACGTAGTGCGAATTTTATTTTATTTTGTCAAAAAATTTGATACAGTGTGAGTGGATGTATAAGAGATAATTTACCCGTAGAAGATGTAAAAGATTTATGCGTAAAATATCAATTTATTTAAATCACTTGTGCGCGATTCGCAGTGCAATCTCTAAGAAAGTGGTTATGTTTAATTAATTTACTCTGTGCCAACGCCAACACTAACTTAGAGTTGCCAAATATGTAGAGTTAATTGAATGATAATTATATTATTAAAAAGCTTATCTTGTCTTTGCTATGAAAAACGCTTTTAGAAACTCTATTAACATTTTTTAATATACCAGAGTAAGAGAATATATAATAATAATAATAAAGTAACTTTGCGCAAAATTTAAATCTACTTTGCTGAAGACAAAATATTCGTCCGTAGTCCTACGTTCTCAAATAAAACTACAACCACTGCAGATATAAAAGTGCAACTAATTTTGAATGGAAACCAATTTTCACGTGGTCTAGGTCGACAATACATGTTTAGAGCGTCCCAGGTGGCCCAGTTCGGATGTTCACAGTGTCCAATAAGTGAAGATTGGGCCGAGTCGAGACTCGAGACTGCAATTTCTGCTGCGGACCACAAATTGCATTTACCGCCTCGCAGGACCGCCCGCTGCCTTCACACTTCGTAAACGGACCCGTAAGGAGGAAATATGGGAGACGGGATCTGATATAGTGGCACAGGTTCTTCATTGCTGCAAATTTAATGTTGAATATGAATGTCGTAAATTTTAACATAAGTACGCTATGAGTTTGTTAAAAGAAGTTATCACAGATTGCGTTCAGTGCAAAGCGGAAATAACTCGAAGAAATCCCGAAAAAGGTAACATTATTCCTTTATAAGTTCACGTAGGAGGGTAGCTTCACATTTACTCTGTCACACGTTCGTAGACGTCAAACTCCGTAAATTCGATTCTTTCCATGTGTCAATAAAGCGGTGAATATTTCATTTTGCTCGCTGAAGGAAATACGTCAAACTTTGGAAGATTACATCGTCGATACTGAATTCCTAAAATGATATCATTACTGTCCTGGGACCCTTCGAACTTTGATGTTATCAGTCAATTTAATAAGCCCGAGCAGTAAACTTTTGGTACACATTTTTAATGAGCTTCTATACTAACTTTGAAAGTTACGCAAATAAGCTCACGCTGGAGCTTACACTTTTAAGAATTTACGTGTGCCTGTGTGCTATTGTATGGATATGAAATAGCAGAAGCACTCTTAATTTAAATAATTAATTTAAGCAAGCAACTACGCCTTAAGCAATAATTCATAAGTTTAAAATGAAAGGAGGTCGTATACTCCCGCAAAGACGCACGGTTAGACGAGTCGCGGTGTCATTGTTTTAGGCCGACAACCGCCGCTGTACGATTCGTCTTCACACGCTCTTGTTTAGGGCTGCCACTTGACAGTTTGTTTCCCTTTGAGACGACTTTTTTGTACTAAGATTCATGAATTCTTCAATGAAGTTATTGTTCAAACTGTAAATTAATTATTTGAATATGTACAGGGTGAACAGTGTTAAAATGAGATTATAAAATAAACATTGCTATCAAACTACAAAAGATAATGATAAAGGGCTCAAACACAAAACTGCGAGCTCGCATCGCATCGCAAATATTTGCGAGCTCGCACGATAACGTCCGATCTCATTTGCATCGCGCATTCCTGTCATATTACGTCGTACTTGGTGACCCCCCTTTTAGTCCGCTCTGAGACAACTTTAGAGAAAGACGCGCGACGCCTGAGCCGCCTTCTTCGTTTTGTAAAAAAAAACTGCTTCAGTTCTCAACTCATAGTAATTTCGAGTAAAATAGTTCCCTTCAGTGTTCATAATCGTATTAAATGGATAAATCCAGAATCTTCTTTTTCTTTTATACCTATTTAACAATAACAGCAGTGCAATTGGACCGATTTATGCAAAAATGATCCAACCCACAACCTAGTCAATTTCGAGTTTTTTTAACCTATGTAATCAGTATAAGGTATATTTTAACATATCAAAGACTCACACCTCTATGTTCACAAATGTGGAAAATCCATATCATCCAACCCACAACTGTCATGTCGAAGACCATTTTTTAAAATGTATAAGTGTTTCATGCCACTTGTGATGAACCTTATTCTGATTTGGACGAGGAGTAGGGCCAATTTTGTTTGTTTTGTCTTTTAAAACACAAAAATGATTACTAATTTTTATCACACTTTGAATCATTTTTGCATTTTAATTTTTGCACCCTACATAGCTCTTTCCATACAAAATTAATTTTGTAATAATGATCCAGGCGCAAGTTTTCCTAATTATCTACTAAACTATTACAATTTATTCTTTACATTATTTATAGCAAAAAAGTTGAGTTTACATTGCATTAAATTAAATTAAAATAACAACATTTTGTATTACAAAGCTAGAGAAATACCGCCACAAACTTAAATATCGATTATCTCGAAATGAGGTTTGTGTGGGTTGGATCATTTTTGCTTAAATCGGTTCAATTATCTTTTTGGGATCCATCTTACGCTTCCTAAAAACACGTCCAATACGGCTGACTAAACTTGAAGGTATGGTTACCCTACAAAACGGCTCGCCGCACAAATTCGCATCGCAGAAATTCGCAAATCAAGTTCGTGTGACATCGCATCACATCGCATCGCATCGCACCAAATCGCAGTTTTGTGTGGGAGCCCAAAGATGTCGCTAACATTCGAGTTTTTTTGAATTCTAGTATTCAAAACTCCATAATGGTTGAAGTGAGTAGTTATAAGTCTTGGGTGACTACTGATTCAGTTCAGTTATTTATTTAAAGAATAAATTTCTTACACCTCAAGCACAAAAATACTGTATAACACATTTAAAAAAAAAAATCTTAGGTCGTCCACTAAAAGTTAAAATAAAATAATACAAAATATAGAATTTTCCTTGCTCAATCTTACCAAGAGTATATTAATAGTTATAAGTGTGGATCAACGATGTCGGCATCATCATATTCGTGAACAAAGAATTCATCTAGGCTGTTTTTTGAATTAACTGTTAGAATTCAAGTTTTGTTTTCTCTATCCGTTCATACTCTACGCTTCTACCTAAATTCGACAATTAGATTTTAATTTCTATCGAAAAAATACTAATATTTCGAGTTAAAACACAAACCGCATCCCTAGCCCCCATTAATCGACTATTACCAATCCATTTTTCTGTCGTATATCAGCCCTAGCGCTACGCAGCGGCCATTAATAATGCAGGGTGACACAGAAGCAGGTGCGCGCCTCGCCGATAAACGCCGATGCATAATTGAAGGCGTTTGCCTTTGCCTATCTCACCTAAGCATATCAACTTAAAACATTCGCGTAATGGATTAGTTTCTAATACGACAAAGAAATTGCTTTGCCACTTTTGGTAGATTTTCCATGATTGACGTAGATAGACTCGCTCTCTGGTTATGACGTGTCAGAATGTAGGAATATAGTCCTTGAATACTTGATTGCAAAATTGGAGCTAGAATAGGCCTCTAGATATCACTTAGACTTAATTACAATTTAATTCAAAAACTTTATCATGAATGTTTAATATTGTAAATGCGTATCTCCGACGAATTTACTTTTGATAAAGTAAAATGTATAATTCTCATTATACTCAGAGGGGTTAAATAACGCAATCCCTAATTAAACGAAACGAACTCGCAAATGGAAATGCAACCCTATTTTATTTTTAAAATGTAATCTTGACCTTTCATTCGGCTTGACCTGTGACCTCGCCACGTGGCCTCGCCCCTTCTAACGTCTAATGTTATATGGCATGACCCTCACTTGTTTGCCGAAAAAAATCTACATAATTTTACATTTCACACGACTGCATTTGTGCCACGCTTCATCGTTTCCAATAAAACAACAATTATAATAATAAAAATTCACACAGCATCATCTAAACTGAGAAATGCTTAAGTAAAAACGAGTTGATTTTGAATTTATGTTCTGTCTCTGACAGGCAGTTGCGAAAACTACGATTTAATGTTATTAAAAAGCAAACCTTTTATTGCTAAAAGCTTATAAGAAAAATTTATGATAAAGCTGATTCAGCTTACTGCATGTTGGCAGAGTGCCGACACTTGCCTAGGTAGCGATATTGCAGCAATAAATAACCACAAAAAACTACACATTAGGTGTTGTGCTTGGTAGCATAAATCTGTGAGGAGTGTTGTAAAGTAGCATTATTTAATAAATAATAATACAATATTTATTTCCAAACAAGGTGACTTTATTAACAACGAAAATTACAATCAATGAATAGAAACAAATTAAAACTAGTTTAAACAATTGAAATAATTGAGCTAACTGCAGATTTGCAGGTTTGCAAACAGTCTAGAAAAAGGTTGATGGAGTAATTAAATCTAGTTAGGTTCTATCTTATCTCGCTCCCCTTTATTTTATCAAAAAAGATTTAAATTTTATCATCATCAAAACACATATAATAAGAATGGGAATTTCGAAAACTTAAAAACTAATAATATCCAACCCCTACAAATAATTTTAGAGATAAACAAAAAGATCTTTTCATTCCACTAGCCCATTCATCTAGAAGTTCCCACAAATACAAAAGTAGAACTTTTAATAAAATTAATATTCACATAAGATTCTTTTAGATCGAATAGAGACCATCTATTAAGCATATGCAAATTATTCTCCTTGCAGCTTTTTGCTTTTGTTCGGCAACTGGTCACTTCATCTCGATTCGCGAGTTATATCGAGGGGTCATCTTTTCGCTATCTTTCCCACACCCGATCATTCCACGGCCGAACACGGGCATATCAACATCGTAATAAGTGCAGTTCTAATAGGTGAGGTGCTCGTCTGAAATGGATTGGATATCGGAACTTTTTCATCTGCCTGATAGTGTGAGTAGTTTCTTCGTTCAAGTTTTCTGATAAAATTCGTGAATATGTGAATAATAACAAGTTCGTATTACCAAGTTTACTGTAAACGCTGACAGTTTACCAAGTCTATAACATAACAACTTATAACGTTTGTTGGAAAATAAACGTGATTATGATTCGTCCATGAAAGCAGCTCAACTCAAATGTATAATATTTTCGAATTTGAGGTACGAATGCTAAACAGTTTTCGTAAACCAAATACATTCGTATAAATTTATTGCAGCAAAACAATGGCTAGGCACCAAAAAACAACAATACTAGACTTTAGATGATGTATAGCAAAAACCGCGATCCGCCTGCGCCGAAGCTAGGACCATCTGCTCTCACCTACCGCGCATTAACCTAACGAGCTGCCCTAATGGCGCGCGTTAGGGTTGCCGAAGAAAAAAATAACATATAAATTACGCGCCCCCGACCCAGTTTTACAACATGTGTCTCTCGTATCAGCCGACTGACAAAACACGGTTATCTCGACAAATGAAGACATAATGCAGTGATACGTTTGTTTGTACCCTGCAGGAGTCGGGAGGTTGATTGATGAACGAGGAGCGCTTATGTTTACCACAAATGTTTTCATACGCTTTTGTTAGAAGCTGCTACGAGAATATTTTTGACGACGGCGTAGCAGTTCCGTAGCAGGTTGCTACGAAAATTGTCTTGCTACGCCGTAGAGGTTATTTTAAATTGCGTAGAAGCATTTAATACTCCATGGTTTAGCAAAACTTTTAAGCAAGGTATTCACTAAGTTGTAACGAGCATTAGCGTCTGGCTTTCAACTCAATCATGAGCTTAATTATTCAATGAAACTTAGTTCTAGACAGCGCTAACCCTAGTGTCTTTACGACCAACTATTTGTAGTTTAATTTTTATTTCATCCATTCCAACGTAAAATGAATTGCTCTGAAGTAACTAAATATTTTCATGGTCTGCATTTTTATTTCATAATTTGTTACTTTTATTTATTCCAGGTCAGGATTTCCATAGTAAATCGATACAAAGTCACTAATTTTAAAATTTTTGTAGGTACCAAATTACATCCCGACTTTTTTCCATGAAACTAAACATGTTTGTTGTTGTTATTTACTTACCTCTATAACATTGTAAACAAAACATTTGTCCCAAAGAAGGACTTTTTAAACAAAAACTCAAAACTACACGGACAACAGCTCTCTCGTAATAAAAGCGTTTACTGCCTCCCTATTCACCTGCTCAAACTGTGTCGAGGGCATCATTCAACTAATATTGTTTGCAAGATGACAATGCGAGGCATTTCCCCAAAACTTTCGGGTGCGAGCGCTGCCTACGTTTGCCTGTTATGATAATTATTCGACTGTTATGCTCCAAAACGGTAATTCTGCTAAATATTAAACTTAGAATGACAAACGCAGGCTTTGATGGTACATTTTACAGTTGAGAGATGATGCAAGTGTACCTACCAGTGTCAAAATGTGTACTTTTGTTGTTACGGGTGATGAAAAGTTTCAGTTGGTTTAGAGAGCCTCTAAATTATGTATTATCTATAAAAACAAAAACAATTTCATATATAATATTTTCAAAAGTGTAATTCCGATGGAAAATTCTAACATATCATAGATTTCCAGCTACTAATTTGAATTCTACGTGCATGAGTACCTAACTGCATTGCGACTCTACATTTTGTACCAAACCAACACTCCCAACATAAATAATAAGCTGCCAACCTTTTTACGAGCCGGAAAGCAAACTTGGAAAGTTATAAAACAAAATAAATACTTCGCTCCTCAGAAGCCACTCTCCACTTTGAATTTGGATTGACCTATAATTACTGATTTACTTTTAGCGCAGATTACGGCATCCTTCAAAAACCATTAATTAACCTGGAATATTAACGAGCTGCCGTAAATCGAAAGTTTACCTTGCAATTACGAAGTACGTAAATAGGTTTCGAAGTCTTTGAACTTTTGTAAAGTCAGCAAATTTCACAGACGCAGCAGGGGAGTCAGAAGAATGGGAGTGTTCCGAGTGCGAGCGGAGCGGGCAGCGCCGCGTCGGCAGCAGCCGCGGCCGCCAACCGCGCCGTCGCTGACCTCAAGCAGGTCGAATGCAACCTATGCCATCGGAAATTTAAGAACATACCTGCTCTCAATGGCCACATGCGGTTACATGGAGGATATTTTAAAAAGGTAAAGCCGCACTTATGTTTTAATACCTATTGTAATCTAGTATTCAGAACACACTCTCAAAGTACAAGTTGTTCATTAACAAATTTGATTTTACAGGACTCTGATAACAAAAAACTTGACAAAAAGGAATCAACAGGACCTCCATTACAAACCGCCTCAGTATCAGTTAGAGCATTAATTGAAGAAAAGATCATAAGCAGACGAGTTGCAACAGCTTCTTCAACGGCTTCAGGTATGTTACATATTAATTAAATCAAATTTTGAAAACTAGCTATAAGCTCTATTACCTATTTTTAAGGCTTTTATTTACTATCAGGTCATCTCGCAGAGTCGGTAATTCGGAGCGGGTTCATCACCCCCGCTCCTCCGCCGCTGTCGTCCATCCGCTCCGCGACCTCGCCCGCTGCCACCGCAGCGCAGGGCTTCGCCTCGCCGCGCGCCCCGCCCGTCGTCACTGTCACCACAAACGTTTCCACCAATATCACGACAACTCAAAGGGACTCCACCCTCATCGAACTATTGAAAAAAGGAAATACGAAGGTAAGGCGATTTCAACTTTAATTTGTTTCTCCGGGTGCCAATTTCAGAATTCAATCATTTCCTTTTTTATACAGGGCGCTGTGAAACGGTCGGCTTCCGATCCGGGAAATTCGCCGCAACAAGATTTCAGTTTTCGACCGGAGCTTTTTGGAGTATCGTTCAATTCCGACGATGGCTATTTCTCACCCGCCTTGAACGAGGATACTTTCCAATTCACGACAACATCCGATCAATTAGACGAGCTAGCTTTAGAAGACTACGCAACAGTCGCCGCTTCAATAGGAGAGCGATCACCGGTCACCTTTCCGTCCAACCGTCGGCTTGCTGCGGTTCTCAACTCACCACTGCCCGAATCATTGGCTGACTTCGGCGCTTGTCATGGAGGCTCTCCAGTTCCTTCGCCTGGGATTGGTTTCACCGCCAATTCTCCGGGGCTGTCGTACACAACTGGAGACTCCCCAGGGCTGTACACTGCGGCGTCGCCGAGCGGGGGATACTCCACCCAGCCGGAGCCCTCGCCGGGGCTCGCCTTCCCAACGCCGCCGGCCTCCCACGACGCCCACGTGCACTCGCCAGCAGCCACCATACCGCGTGCATCATCGCCACTATCCGCTGCCTTCTTCACTGCCACCATGTCAAGTCAGGAAGAGGTATGGACTGTGAGTTTTATTTTTACCTAATCACTTTAATTTTAATCCATTTCTAAATTAGTTCTCTTATATTTAAGGTAGAGGAAGCCTTAGAAGAAGTACTGCCAGAAGAATGTAGATCACTAGATGCCTATGCCTTAGAACCGACTGCCCGCCGGATAATGCTCAACTCGGAAGACCCGCTCCTGTCTAGCAGCCCGCGAGACTTCTCGCACCAACGACCAATGCGACGACACCGGTTAGGGTCGCCTTCCATGAGCCAAATACAATGGCAGAACGATACTTCGTCACTTCAGGTAAATTATAAGATACTTTACTATTTAATTATTTGTGGAGATTCACTGCGTGTGATATGAGATTCCGAAACCATTAATATGCGTCAGTTTACAATCAGGCAGGTGAGATAGTAGTCAAACGAAGGAGTAGATCATAAAAAAATCACGACTGTCTTTCAGGTGCTTTAGCTTTTAACTGAGTTCGCTACCAATGGTTATGAGAAGCAAATCTCGAAGCGTTAAAATCCTTTTTTATTCAAAATGATTAATCATCTCGAAAAACTCATTAAATTTTTTTGATCAATTTGATATTTGGCTTACCACAAAATAAATAATATGTTATTCTTGTAAGAGGGTTTGTCATCGTAGATACTATATCAAAAATGGTCGTCGAAAAAAACAAAAGACTCAGCACGTTTTCCATGTACAGGTGTGCGTAGAAGGACGTGACTCGGTGCCCGCAGTGTTCCTAAGTCCGAGCAGCGTGCCCGCATCGCCGCGTCGCAAGCGCCGCGCCTCTCCCGCCGGCCCGTACCGCTCGCGCATGCGCCGCGCCGCGCACCACTACACGCCGCAGCCCATCCTGCCGCCCGATAGAGACGGATCCGGACTGTTCATTGAACTGACTGCTGGTAACTTTCAAACAATACGATACGATACGATACGCTGCAATGCCATGCCTTACTATACACAACACTATACAATACAATGCAATATCACTACATAGTATAAAATAGTGTCGCTTTTTCTGTCCCTATGTCCCTATATCCTTATGTCCCTTTGACTGCTTAAATCTTTAAAACTACGCAACGGATTTTGAAGCGGTTTTTTTAATAGATAGAGTGATTCAAGAGAAAGGTTTATACGTATAATAAAACCGTGCGAAGCTGGGGCGGGTCGCTAGTACCTAATAAAGAGTGCCGCTGTAACACTGAGTTCTTCAAATGACGTGGACATGAGATCTCTGCGTATTATGGCGTATGAAAAGAAAAGCTATCATTTATATCCAGGTCTAGCAGCGACAGAAACGGACATCCTCGCTCAACTGGAGGAGCCTCGCAAGCCGCGCATCAACCTGGGCCGCGACTTCCAGGCGGAGCTGCCCGAGGTGTGCACCAACCGCGTCGACCTGCACGGGCCCGAGGAGCAGCTGCTGTGGGACCCCGGCATAAACGACCGCCTCGAAGAGAACGAAGGTGACTTACCTACATGACGACCTCAGTAGCGCAGCGGGCGAGAGTCCGCCTGCGACGCAAGAGGGTTCAATTCCCATCTAGGAACAAATTTGTGTACGATCTGCAGAAATTCGTTTCATTCTGTGTGTTTTCTATGTAAGTATAATAAAAAATATCTATTCTATTATGATGAAATTGGTACCATGAACTACCTAAGTTTAGGACCCCATCACAGAATCAAAGTCAGTCTTTTTCTCAGTCTTTGACACCCATATTTTTGTCCATTTGACAAATACATTTACAGGTAACTAGTCCAGCGCAACTAGTTTAATACATGAATTTGTTGACCCCCAGTGCGTATGTTCATGGAGCTAGCGATAAGCGCCGCGATGCCGGTGGGCGGGCACACGCGCGAGGCCGCGCTGCAGACGCTGGGCGAGTGCGGCGGTGACATCCGCGCCGCCACCTTCAAGCTGATGTGCCGGCCCGCCGCGCCCGCGCCCTTCGAGCCGCGCTGGGCGCCCGACGAGGTCGAGGCCTTCTTGAATGGACTCGCCCTCTTTGATAAGGACTTTTATAAAATTTCCAAAATGGTAAGTACAGCAACTAAAGTGGCACCCCCACTTATTTTATCATATAATTCCTTTGTTAAACCTATCATAAGCTTTTTTTAATGCATCTGCAGTAGTTTCATTTTGTCTATTTTAGGAAGAGATACGAAAATAGAGTTTGGTAGCCACCAAAGGAAACTTCGTACGTTTACCAAGTCATGGTCCAATAATCAAGAACACGTTTACCTCACGAATGTAGATTCTTCTAGATATATGGCTGGCTCACTGCAACTTGCTAATTCTTTGACCTATGTCGATAACTTTGGAAGAGAAACTCTTTTTAAGGTCCTTTGTGAAGGCTTTAGCCTCACGTATACCTTTCAATAATGACCTACGGAGCTGAGACGTGGACACTCATGGTAGGGCTGGTCCACCAGTTCAAAGTCGCCCAGCGAGCTATGGAAAGAGCTGTGCTCGGAGTCTCTCTGAAGGATAGAATTATCGTAACGAATACATCCGACAGAGAACCAAAGTTATCGACATAGCTCAAAGAATTAGCAAGCTGAAGTGGCAATGGGCCGGCCATTTCTAATTTTTACAAAAGACAGATAGCAATTTCGCTATCCTATTATTTTAAAACAACAGCCAAAAACTTGGCTATAACAAATGCTTCTTTTGAGCATTACAATAACTTAAAAAACAATACCTTGGAAGTTATTCCAATTAATTTAAATTAGAAATAAAGACAATAGAGGAAGTCTCTTGCCCTAAAAAGTCAAATAATATTAATAATCACAAGAAAAAACAAAGTTGTAAAATAAATGCAAAGCTTACTAGCTTGGTGCACCAAAATATTCAAGGTTTGAGAAGTAAATTATTAGAATTAGAGTTATACATGAACTCATTTGATATTGACATCATCTGCTTAACAGAACACTGGCTGAAAAGCCATGAGCTCATGTTTAACTTTAGTAACCACCAAGTTGGTAGTTCCTTTTGCAGATCACATGCTATTCGTGGAGGCTCTTTAATATTACTAAATAAACTACTGAAATTCAAAGAACGTAAGGACATAATATGTATGTCTGTTGAAAGCCAAATCGAAGTAGCATGTGTTGAGTTGGAGCAAAGTATTGTAGTAAGCGTATACAGCCCACCATCAGCTTCCTTTGAAATATTTGAAAACATAATGGATGATATCTTATTTAAAATAACAAAAACAAATAAAAATCTCATAATATGTGGAGACTTCAATGTTAATCTTTTAGAAGTTAACTCCCACAGTAGTAGGTTAACTAATTTATTTAAGTCTTATAATCTAAGTCCACTATTTATGGAACCAACTAGAATTACTGAAACCTCAGCAAAATGCATAGATAATATATTTGTTTGCCAAAATGATAAAATTGTAAGTAAAAATATAATCAGCAATTTAACATCAGACCACTTAGGTCAACTCATAAAAATGAACATTCAATTGAAAAATTATAATTGTAAAAAGAACATAAAATATATACCAGTAACCACACATCGATTTGATCAGTTTAAATTGGATTGGGACTCTAAACCAGCACCTAACTACTCATACAACAACCCAAATGAGTTGTATAGCAGTTTTTTCAACAAATTCACCTATGCGTTCAATTCAATATTTACACCCAGGTCGATAGTGGTCTCTGAGAAACTTAACTTTAGCGAGTGGGCAACAGTAGGTATACATAAAAGTAGACAAAAGTTGTATGAACTGTATAGTGAAAAACAATACAATTTTAGTGAGGAGTTTAAAGAAAAAGTTAAAAATTATTCAAAATTGTTTCGGAAAGTTTGTCAAATTGCAAAGTCAAATTATATTAGCTCAAAAATTCGAAATAGTGAAAATGTAATCAAATCAACTTGGAAAATAATAAATAGTGAGACTGGAAAGGTTAGTAACTATACTAATGATTACAATTTAAAAATTAATAACTCTTCAATCAAAAATGATGTTGAAGTAGCCCAAGCATTTGAAAACTTTTTTACTAATATTCCAATCTCTACTACTAAGTGTCTTAACTCTTCTCAAGTAATCGCTGAGTCTCTACTTAAAGAAAATGTACCTAAATGCGAAAATAAGTTTAATTTCAATCATGTTGATGACAAAGATATAATTAAAGCCTTTAAACTTTTAAATATTAATAAAACTGCAGATCTCTGGGGCATTTCTGTTAAAATTATTAAACCTTTGATTGATATAATTGCACCAGATTTAGCTTTCATATTCAATGAGTCCATTGATTGTGGCGTATTTCCTGATCTAATGAAACATAGTAAAATAACTCCACTGTTTAAATCGGGTAGTAGGTCTGACCCCACCAACTTTAGACCGATATCAGTACTGCCTACATTCAGCAAAGTTTTTCAAAAACTAATTTTACATCAATTGCTCAGGCATTTCAATGGCAATGACCTGCTACATTGTAAGCAATTCGGGTTTACTCGAGGCAGGTCAACTACTGATGCTGGTGTAGAGTTGGTATCACATATTTTTGATGCTTGGGAGAAGTCGCAAGACGCTTTAGGCGTCTTTTGCGACTTGTCAAAAGCATTCGATTGTGTACACCATAAGACATTAATCAGGAAACTACATCACTATGGAATAAATGACACCTCTTTGGATCTTCTTTCATCTTACTTAAGTGACAGGATACAAAGAGTTGACATTAATGGGAAACGGTCTTCGGGGTCTGTAGTTACTATGGGTGTACCGCAGGGTTCTATCCTCGGTCCTTTCCTGTTTTTAGTTTATATTAACGACCTGCCTGATCTTGTAAAGAATAATCACGAGATTGTATTATTTGCTGATGATACTTCTTTAATTTTTAAAATGAAAAGACAAACTACAAATTTCGACGATGTGAATAATGCAATCTCAAAAGTTGTCCACTGGTTTAGCGTCAATAATCTTTTGCTTAAAGAAACCAAAACGAAATGTATTAGATTTATTCTACCTAATGTGAAACAAGTTAAGGCTGATGTAAACGTGAAAGGAGAAACGTTAGACATTGTAGAAAGTACCGTATTCTTAGGAATCACTCTAGATAGTAAGCTTCAATGGGGCCCACACATAGATAAGCTATCGAAGAGACTCAGTTCTGCAGCATATGCAGTCAAAAAAATCCGTCAATTTACAGACGTGGATACTTCTAGACTTGTTTATTTCAGCTACTTCCATAGTATTATGTCTTATGGTATACTACTGTGGGGGAACGCTGCAGACATTAACACCGTATTTGTGCTGCAGAAGAGGGCTGTTCGTGCAATCTATAATATGGGTCCCAGAGAATCTCTCCGCAATAAATTCAAAGAAATAAACATAATGACAGTACCATGTCAATATATTTATGAAAACTTGTTGTACACTCATAAAAATATCAATAGGTTCACTAAAAATAGTGACATACATAATGTTAATACTAGAAATAAGAATAAACTCGCTTTGCCCACAACTAGATTAAACAAAGTTAATGTATCTTTCAAAGGGCAATGTATACGCTTCTACAACAAAACTCCAAGTGAGTTGCAAAAATTATCGGTAAATAAATTCAAACAAATTATCAAAACTATTCTTTGTAAAAAGGCTTACTATAAAATATCTGATTATTTAGATGATAAAAAAGCTTGGGACGAGTTTTGCTCCAACTCTAAAACTAACAACCTAACAAGGTAAAGGTTTCTTGTTCGCTTCTTTACTTTACCTAAATAGACCGAAGTGAACAATAATCAAAGTGAGCACTTTATTTCATAATTTCAATTATTTTTAACATGTACTTTATGACGTGTCCAAGTGTCCTGTAAGGTCTTAAGGAAATAAAGCACTTTGAATTTTGAATTTTGAATTATCTCGCGAAGAACCGACAACCGTTGGGGTAAACGTGTTCTTGTGTGGAGACCGCGACTCGGTAAACGTAGCGTAGGACGCCCTCCAGCCAGGTGGGATGACGATCTGCGAAAGACTGCTGGCAGATGCTAGATGCGTCAAGCTGAAGACAGGGTGCTATGGCGCTCATTGGGGGAGGCCTATGTCCAGCAGTGGACTAATATAGGTTGATGATGATGATGATACCTTACAAAGGACGACAATCTTTGTGATCCGATTTCGGTTAAAATTTCTAGACGGCCTAGTCGTCGTGAATTCTAGGTAGGAACCTTTAGATACGTCTTTAACACTCTGCTGATCCTGTTCAGTAATTTGTTCATTGTCTTTACCATCAAGGAGACATGTACCTACCTAATTGAATAAATATGCCCGTTATCCTCAGGTAAGGACAAAAGACTCGAAGCAGTGTGTTCAATTCTACTACTTCTGGAAGAAAGTGACGCGGGACTACAAAACACAATACCTCCGGAGCTGGAGCGTAGACCAGCCGTCACAAGTAAGCACCATCATCAGTCAAGGGCTGCAGCACTTTATATTCAAACTGGAGGATTGTTAACTAGTTATATGTTACCCAGGGTTCGATAGGGCCGAGCAAAGCTACGTTAACAGCGCGGTCGCCGAGCTCGTTTGACAGTGAGGCGTTCCCTTGCAGAATTTGCGGGAAGTAAGTGCAAACGGAGCACGAGGTTCATTTACCGCTTACATACCTTGGAACTTATTATTTATGTATCTATGTGGAGACGCTTTCAAGGGTTTAGGTTACATAGGTTGCATGCAGAGCATATTGTGAAAATATTTAACCTGGTGGATGGCATATTACTATGTATTTATCGCTCGTAATGCCTACGATATTTGATACTGGGAAGTATCCAATATCTAATAGGCATGTAGAGTCGGTTTGCCCATGTATATTGTCTTTATGATATCATAATAAGGGAAAATCAAAACTGATTGACATTTCAGTCAAAACTTGCAAATTAGGTTATTAAATATTACAAATTCTGCCACGTTTTGGCCTTGTTCGACTATGTCTATCTTCTTTAGCAGATTAATTAAGTTTAAATATTACTTTATTTATGTACTACGTAGTTTTAATAAGCTGGTATAATTGAATTCTGTCTACAATAAAGTTTACAACTAGGTCCGTTAGCTTTTAATGTTATGCTACTGTGGAAACTTTTCATTGCTTGTCGTTGTAAATACCTATTTAATTAATGAATATTGATATTTTTATTGATATTTACGGCAGTAATTAGTGTCCGTTGCATAAGGTTTTTTAAACTGAAATAGTATTAATCTTAGGAATTGAATTAACAATTGATGTTTTGTGTACCTATTAATTAATTGTGTGTAAATGTTTTAATGGTACTAACGCTTAACGCTATGCTTTATCTCAGTCCGCTTTGTTTTAATTTCAACACATTAGATTGTTTTCGCTTCTCTATCTTGTTTTGCCATTTCTAAAAGTGTACCCTGTTATGTTTCAGAGTATTTAACAAAGTAAAAAGTCGTAGTGCACACATGAAGTCGCACCGGCCACTCGACGCCGAATCGAAAAGGCCAAAACTCGAAAAGCCTTATGAAAAGGTCGAGAGATCTGACGACAGAGCGCACGCGATCACTGAATACCAAAACAAACAGCTCTCTGCTCAGTAACCTCGCTAATCACCGCCATCACTCGTAGCCCAGCTAGCCCGCACTAGAGTAGCACTCGCACGCCATCACACTCGAGACGTGAGCGATTACTTGAGAATGACGTCATGACCCTCCCACACATCAGACCCTCTAAGCATTTACTATACAAGTATAGCTATTAATAAAATTAAAAATTTAGAAAGAACGAAGTAGAGATAGTAGCTAGAGAGAGTTAGTTTTTCAAATAAACCGTTAGTTAAAAAAACGTTGGAAAAAATCGTAACTTAAGCTTGAAGAGATGGCTAAAGATATTTTGTATAACGATTGATAAATAAGTACCTAGGTAAGGTCTTCGTCGCGTTTTGATATAAAAAGAAAACTTCTTGATGTGACTTGCCAGTGTGATGTTGTACATATTTGTTGTTATAGCTACTATCTAACTGCGAGCGAACTCGCGGCCTAATTGATGTATTTATAAATGTACTTACGACTTACGTGTGATACATAAATTCGTGTAGTAACTACACTACCTCGTTTCTAATCTATTATTTTCGTTGATTCTGAGCACAGCTCGATGTTATTTAGTTGCTTATTTACTCCATCCATTTTTGTTATATTATTTTTGTTATTAATTATGTTTATTGAGTACAAAATTCTCTTTTGCCCAAATAGACGAGGGTATAAAGATGAATATTGTAAAAAATCTACTTCTTGTGCACAAAATATGATGCCTGCTAAAGAAATACGATAAATAACAAGTAGGTACCTTAACTACTATTCTCACATAAACATCTTATTAATAATTTATACAGCAGGTTGCGTGGAAATTGATACTACTTCCTATTGGAATTGAAGATCTTTGAAGATCGAACCGATAATCCACTTCACGATGCAAAGATTTACATTTTTAATCGAATAGAAGTATGTAGGTATACTTTAAGGGAAATATTATTTATTAGTTTTCACTTTTCAGTGTCTATTCTGGCTGCCTAAAAATTGTGTTTTAAAAATTAGTTTATCATTTATATCTCATAAATTAAGAAGGGTAGGAAATATGACAAAATTCTCTGATCGAAACTTGGCTATTTACATAATAGCTATTTCTTTCGTCGTTTTAATTTAAAAAAACAAACTACAAATTTTTGGCACACAGAGTAGAGCCACATTTTTAATGCTCAAACCTACTGATATAGTTTTATATTGTTAGTAATATTATTAAGTTCCTTGTTATATTATTTTTAGAACTTCAGCTGTAATATTTTTTGAAACTTGTGATATACAAAGCAAGAAACTATATTAAAAACATTGCGTCATACATCTTTATTAAAATTATGCCTCTGAGCTGTCCGAAACAAAATTTGTGTATCTTCGTTCACTCGTTATGGATCAACAGATATTTTTGCAAAGCCACCATGCTTTATAGCATGGATTTGGATTCGGCTGTACAAAAGGCACTAAGTTCTTGCTCAAAATTAATTTGATAATCTGGTCTTGGATGAATCTTCTTCGCTGGACCTAAGGGTCTAGACAGACGGACTGCAATTCAACTGCAATCCGACTGCTAAATGGCAGTTACAACGACTAACTGCACTCAGACTGCAATCCAACTGCACGCCAACTGCCCGTCGACGTGCAGTTTGATTGCAGTCGAGCCAACTGCATTCCAACTGCATCTGAACTGCCATTTGGCAGTCGGATTGCAGTTGAATTGCAGTCCGTCTGTCTAGACCCTAAGTTGTAATCTATTCAAAATAACGATTAAGTGGTTGTGATGATTCTAATAATTGTTTTGTCTTCCTTATTATAATTACTAATTTCGGGGTAGAATTCCTAGAAAAAGACATTAACTCTAGGCTTTTTTTTCTATTTAACTAACGTTGTTAATATATTAATAACAAAACTATTTGTAATTAAAACGCTCACAGTATTACCATAAAATAACATAGGTAATTTATATTGAATTAAAATAAATATGGTCTACATTTTAATTATGACAAATTTATGAAACAAATCATCGAACATCGTTACCTATACACTAACATAAGTGATCATTCGGTTGTGTATTAACTGACTTAAATAACCATTTAAAATATTATTGCCAAAATATTGCCATACATCTTAGTCTTAGTAAATTTTTCTTTATATCTTTTTAAACGAATTTCTGTTATGCCAAATATTTGATAGTTTATAGTAAGTTGATGTAAACGCTTGTCTATCATGTGCCAAATTATAGATTTACTGTTGTCGTTTACAGCGAATTAAGTGAGAATGTGTAAGGTTGTTTTATTAAACAGTAACAAATTATTTTCATATATGCTTAACCTTTAAATTACGTACTCAACACATATTTTCATATTAAATTTACGAAAGTATCGGAAAAGTTTGTCAGATTATAAAAAAATATTGGATTAAAGTCCCTCCAGATGTAATGTTAATCAATTCGCTAGCTGTAAGACTGAAGGTACATAGTCAAAATTATCTCAAATCTGCCAAATAGAAATATCTGAAAATCGGTTGTTATATCTGAAACTTGGTTGTTCTAGTAATAAACTTAATAAAACATTGTTGGTTGTATATAAATTGTAGTGAAATCTGGTTGTTCTTAAATGTTAGTCATATTATTCTTCTAAGTGTCTTCACAATAATTGTAAACGTTTAGTATTAGTTTATCATGTTGTCATTGACCCATTCCACGTGCCAACTGTCGTGCTAGTCAGAGTTTTTTCTTCCTATGCCCATATTTGTTTAGGCTATTTGTAGAAGCTCTGTGTTTAGTGCATCATTTGCCAAATATAAGATTCATTAGGAAATCACTAACTAGGAAATAATGCACAAATTGCTAAATATACGACTAGATTGAGATATTACTCAATGTCAAAATAGCTAGAGAAGTGCCTTACAAGTTAATTTTTATATTGTTTAGTTTGCAAATTCGTTTTAGTTAAAAACACTGTTTATTGCATTTATTTGATCTGCTGACCTCTACCGGAAAAGAGAATAAGTTTGAATGATTTGTTGTTTAGTTTTTGATAGTGGAATTATTAAGATCGCTATTAGAATTTTTTGATAAATGAATTCACTATGTTTTTCTCTCTGACTATGTTTTTTTGGTCAACTACTGTTTAAACAAGTACAAGAACAAACAGTAACAAGTAGAAGAACAAAAAAAATAACGGGCAAAGGCATATTTAAAAAAAAACTAGTTATATGAGTGGAGATAAAGACCGAATATTTTTTAATAAAATTATCTTTATAGGTACTTAATACTAAACACAGTGCTGTTTTCTCGAATCAGTTCTACATATTTTAAGTTTTTCTCTGTACTTTACGAATTACTTTATACCTTCTTGTTCGTTAAGTTTTCTCTCCTTTGACCGAATATTGAATGGACGAGCCTTACCTATCAATAAAAATCTTTCAAAGCTAATGTAACGTAACCTAACCTAACTGTAATGTAACCTATAGTAAACCTATTCTTTAAAATAAGTAATCAGTGTCTTTATTACTAACGTAATAGTGTATAATAGTGTAATTAAAGTTTATGACATGTATACAAATAATTGAATTGTCCATTCTTTACATTTTGGTCGAAGACTATTTTCCCCAACCTCCTACACTTCCATGTAAGTTAGTATTTGTGTCAACACGTAAAGCGAAATAAATTTAAATATTCTCAAATAAATTTTCCTTCCACCAAAATATGTCTACAAGTGTCAAAACCTGCTGCTTATCTAAACAAATTTGTCCCTACCCGATCCATCGGTCGTAAGAAAAAAATACTAGAGTAACTAAATATTTCTTTCTAAATGGATATTATATTCTTCTAATTTTGTATTAATTATAGTAAAAGGCGTTTCGCCGATTAATTTTTCGTACAGTCAAGTACAAAAGCACTGGGCTAGTCCGCTCTTTTGCGCTTGACGGTACACTAACCTATGTATTGTAATATTTGTGACGTGTTACCGTGCCAAACTGCACGATAATTGATATTACACTCTGTGTTGTGATTTTAAATGTTCTGTAAAAATACGTAGAACTTTTTAGATTAGCACAAATCCTTCGCGTAGACTCATTAGGCAAAATTTATTAAGCATTTAGTTAGATTAAACATTGGAATATGTAGTTGATTGTGAAAAGTATAGTTCATGTTTATTAAATGTGATGATCGTCATACAACGACTAACTGCACTCTCCACCCTCCTGGCCGTCTGTGGCATTATTCTAGCATATCTGTCAACAATAAGTAATATAATAAATCTATTCATATGTATATTGATAAATTTATTAGGGTAAATAATTTTTTAAGATGATGACTTTTAAGTGATCTTTTAGATTGTCTTTATTAATAAATATATGGTGAAGGTTTTGTCAATTTGTTTTTATTTCCTCTTTACCCTACAACTCTCGTATCTTATTATAACCATAACTATGGAATAACCGAATAAAACAAAATATTAATCTCTATCCATTTATTAAGAACATTGGAGACCAATGAGCCAATAACAGATCGATAAAACTCTGTTACAAACACGAAAAACAATAGTGCGGACAACAATTAAATTAAAAAAAACCATAACTCAGTTAACCGGAATATTCCTCACGTACAAACTATGTCACTAGATATTATAAGTCACACCAGCTCTAGCATCATTTCTAAATATACATATTATCACTTCAAAAAGTACTTAATCAAAACAAAATGAATATTGCTACATGTTACATGGATTGTTGACTATTTAAGCAAACAAGGCAGTGCTTTTTTGATACTCGAATAAAAAGTTTTTTTTAAATACATCGTCAAAAATACGATAAGGTCGAGGAACAAAAATATTTTTTAAGATTATAACAAACGCAATATATTAAACAGGATATGATACATTTAAACTGTTAGAAATGAAAAGTGCTAAATTTCGGCATTGCGCTCTTATGAAATAATTACTTTGGCAGTCGCTAACTTACTTATTGCGATATGGTTTCAAGTTATACATCGAAAGTAATATTAAATGCAGATAATAAATAAAGTTTTGAAAGAAATTGTAACATTAGATACTGAACCGCATAAGACGTGAGAATCTGTTACAGGAACACAGAGATAAAAATAAAATAGATAGCAAGTATCTGATATTTAGAATACATTAAGTTTAGATGTGATGTACTATTTACATACGCAGCAAAAAGAGCGATAATAAAAATTAACTAACTTCAGAAAATGTTGAATATTGTGCGGGATTAGCATAGTTTTTTTTCAGTTTGAACTGTAGATACTTTTTCTAATGTACTAACTAATAATTTCAATCCATTTTACTCCGATAAATTGACATACATAAATTACAATGCGTTTTAGAATTGCTGTTAAATTATTGTCCTGCCGTGAAAATGCATTTATTGCAGTAAATAATAAATATACTAGTCACTATTATTCGACGTTACCACACTTGTAAGAGTGCAAAAACCATTCAAATAAATTTTCTTTCATTTTAAACATCTTTATCTAATGGACTATACGTACAGAATTGGTGTCAGTCATTCTTTTTAATTATTACGATACAACAACGTTATAAACTTTTGCTAGGGGCCTTACTTACCAAGAAAACTATTATAATTGATGGTTTTTATTTAGAACGCAAACAACCTAGAATTTAAAAAAATCTTAACGTTATTGCATCGTAAATGCGATAGCGATCGAATTGCAACATACGCTAAAGAGTCATCGAGATTTCAGTTACATATGAAGATATACAAATGAGGTATCTACTATGACGCGTTTGAAATCTCAACCAGAGAATGTAGATATTTAACAAACCCTGATTTTGATTTTCGATAATATCGAGATGTCACCGTGACATGATATTTTTCTATGGGATTCGGTAAAATGCCACTTCCGTGCATGTACCGGACATGAAGGAACTACGGAATCCCATACATAATTTCAACATCTCGATTTTATCGAGATACCAAACTCTCCTTCTCAACTTCTCCTGTCAATTATCTTTAGAATTTCGTCTCAGACGCGGCTAAGAATTGAGAGATTTAAACAAAATACGATTACTATAAACAATTCTCAAGGTACGTACGTTGTAATCCGACCACCGATAGCAAAACATTATCTAATCCGACGCATCCGTTCGCATCACGTGATTACGGCGTCAGATGCTAGAGTTGTCACTCCAATCGGTTTATCTTCTTCCCTTTGACGACAGTTGGCTTATTTTTCAACGCCCCTTTTCTTTTCCTTGATGTCTGTAAATAAAAGAAGAGAAAAATTTCTTAATACTGGAAGACCTCTCTAAAAATACCACCAAAATACCCTTTTTCAGACATCAACTGTATACATACTATTTACGTGCCAAAACTTCTAACTCGATTTGTTACAATCCAACGCAAAAACAAATACACAACTATCAAAAACAAATCATGAAAATGGCAATCGATTATTGATTATTTACCACTTTTTTCATACAGACATATCAAAGCAGACATTCAGTAACAAATTAATATACATGCATACAAACATATACATACAGACAACACAATGACAAAAAGCATTCCAATGATACGAGACGACAGAAATAACTAAAATAGTTTATTTACTAGTTTACTATACCATCGGTCCTTCGCCTAATGTATTCTGCAAATAATCATACCGTCGTCAGTTTCTTGCTAGCGTTATATGAGATATGGGTGTGAGATCCATTGAGATTATGGTTTGAGAAATTTAATTCTAGCGGTTAGAAATTCAATATTCCAATTTTCAACAATACGGGAAACCGCTCACCAAAATGTTATAACAAAAACCATAGGTTAGTCTAACATAGCTCTTGCTTTAGCAAACGAAATTATTCTGTCAAAATTAGTATGATGTTAAACAAATTTGTAAGCAAGTTAACCATTGTAATAAGGGGGAAATTCTAGTCTCTACATTATAGTAACATTAAAACCTATCTGCCCGCACCTTTTTAGAAATAGTCTTGTTTCCATAGAAACATCTATAACATAGGAACTAATAATGTTTTCTTCCAGGGCAGTACAGTAAGGACAAATTTTCTTGGCAGTTCTGAACTACGCGCGGAAGGCTGCGCAACAACACTTTTTAGGAACCAAATGGTGGCATGAGTAGGGTGCGCGGGGCGGTGGTCTAGGCTAGAGACGCACCCTACATAAAAACAATCAATCCTCTATACGATCGAATTTCGTAATCGATTAGTTTCATTTTGAACTCATTCATTTTAGGGTATAGAAGATTATTTAAGTAGCTAAATTTACTAATAAAGTGAATTTACTCATTTAAAAAGGATTAAAAATAAAATGTTTGGTAAAACTATGTTTTCTATTTTAAAAGACATGATTTACTTAAAATTTAGAAATCTATTAAATAATATTTGAGTAACGACTGTTTGAGAACATTTAAAACCTCATTATAAAATCGAATAGAAACATTTTTTTATCACTTAATTTCAATCGATTTAAATAATAATCGATTAAACAACACCCACAAGTACGCACATTGCACATCTCTTTTATCCTGACTTTTGTAACTTCGATCTTTATCGGCAATACTCGGTACGAGGTATTTGTCTCTGTCACACGTCAGCATTGGTTTGGTGTTTGTGACGCTATCTCTGTCTTGACCACAGTTGGGTACAGAAGTGTTCGTTGTGTTTTTGTTCGTTTTTATAAATAAAAAAACAAAGTTAGAGGATAAATATTGAGATATGATACAATATAAAGATTAAAAAAAAACAAACACTGAATAATAATAATGGCTTAGTGCCATTATTATTATAAATCAGCTCCTTCTCCCTGTATTAGATATTTTCTGATCGTATATTCGTTTATCTGGCAATAACAGTTTTCTTCGCGACTGTGCATGCGCAAAAGTTCGCAGAGCCTATGTTCAGAACTGCCAAGAAAATTTGTCCTTACTGTAGTTTTTGCGTGAAAAAGTAACAAAGATCCATAAATACAAAATTTCGCGTTTATAATATTAGTATGGATAAGGGTAGGTAATACTTGAACTCACCTTCTTAGAAATAGAACTGCTTGTGGATACCGTACGTTTTGCGAGCGGCAGGCGTGGACGGTTGAATTCATCTGGTTTCTTTACCCTGCAATAAGTAAGCTACGTGAGTGAGGCTTCGTCCTAATAGTATGAGATCCGACTGCAAGAATAGCCCGCTCATCGCTTTTTGCTTAAAACCAAATTTTTATGTTTATTTGTAAGGAAGAAAATATATATATATACCAGGTTGCCTTTCAAATTTTGGCCGCAAGTATTTTAAATTAATATTTATAATCTTTAACAAAAAAAAAACACAATTAAGGACGGCATGACGAGTTCTAAGTTTTATTTAAATCCAATTTACAGGTCTAAAGGTTGTCTGGAAGAGATGGCTTTTAAGCGATAAGGCCGCCGATTGTACTTGTTAAGACAAGTACTATCGCCTTTTGCTTCTGCTATATCTTTTTGTAACGCTCTTTTTTTCCGGTGTGAAAGACTGCAGGCAGATGCTGGAAGAAAGACTGCAGGCGGCTAGCTGAAGACAGGGCGCTATTGCGCTCATTGGGGGTCCAGCAGTAGACTAGTTTAGACTGACGATGATGATGTATTAATGACTAATAATTTGACATTTTTATTAAATCTAACAACCAACATCAAATTTAATTTTTTATTTCCAGTCCATCCAAAGGTTGCCTGGAAGAGATCGCTTTAAGGCCGGCCTTTACACTTAGTCTTAGTTTGTAATATTTTATGTTTTATTTTCTTTATTTGTGTGGTAGGTTTAAGTATAATAAAGAGTTTTCATTCATTCATTCATTCATGTGTTAAATAAATAATAATAATAACAAGGATAACTCAAAAACGACTAGACAGTTCTAATCTAATTTAATGAATACGGTATTCAAATAAAAAATAGTAATACATAATACTGATAAATAATAATTGACGACCCGCGGCGAAGGGCCACCTTCGACGCATAACGTTGCGGGTTCGAGTGTCCCATTTGAGTGTCAGTGTCAGGTCTTACGCACTATATCTATACATAGTATAAAACAAATTCGCTCTCTGTCCCTATGTATGCTTAAATCTTTAAAACTACGCAACGGATTTTGATGCGGTTTTTTTAATAGATAGAGTGATTCAAGAGGAAGGTTTATACGTATAATAAAAGCGTGCGAAGCCGGGGCGGGTTACTAATCTATAATAAACAAAAACTAGACACACTTGATGACTTTTATGTCAATAACAAAGGGATGTAGTACCAGCGTACATACCTGTATATTCTAACAAGCCAGTGCTCTGTAGTGTAGGCCTCCTCTAAATACGTCAGTTTGAACCCTCTGTTGCCCGGCAAAGCACCTCGAGTCCTATCGTATCCAGGCGGACTCCCTCCGCTGTCGTATCTACAAACAAGAATATACTTTATAACATGAAGTGACAGTGTTCCAACTCCATTGTAACACACATTATTTTTAATAAATTTTTGTATTTGTATTTTTTATGAACTATGTATATCGAAAATATATCACTCACTACGTACACGTGTAGTATAAAACAAAGTCGTTTTCTCTGTCCCTATTTCCATATGTCCCTTTGAACGCTTCAATCTTTAAAACTACGCAACGGATTTTGATGCGGTTTTAATAGATAGAGTGATCCAAGAGGAAGGTTTATACGTATAATAAAACCGTGCGAAGCCGGGGCGGATCGCTAGTACAGTCTATTTCATTCCTTGAGGTTCAAATGAATGTGGTAGATTTTTGCCTCACTTCTTTATTTAGTTTAGTGTGCACAGTCATCATTAAGCTATATTAGTCTGCTGGACATAGGCCTCCCCAGAACGATAACGAAAAAGTTTTCGACACTTTCTATCTCGCTTACACGTCTAAAAAATGAATGAGACAAATACAATAAGCCTCTGTGAAGTCAAAATTATTAGTATGAAACTATTCAACCACTTTCAAACTAAGAATAGTTCCTTCCTGTCCGATAGGGGCGCTATAAGACGCCAAATGTATAGAAACAGACGAAACTTTTTTCGTTGGCCTATGTGAAAGTTCTTAGTATAGGCTGTACATTAATATACGTTAGCGATAAAGTTTTCTTCATATGAGACAGTGAAACTAGATATTTTATCAGTTGCTGATGTTATGAACTTACCGATAATACGAAAGTTTGTACATTAGACAGTTCAACATTGTTTTCGAGGCTTCATTATCCACTCTGTATTCGCCTCTTTCAGTGAAGTAGTCGGCTTCCTGTTGGAAAACAAATACGTGAAAATCGACTTAGTGGTAAGTCTAAGCAGTATACTCGACACGCTCTTGACAATTCTAAAAGTCGGTTGAAAAAACATTAATTATAAGGTATGAATACAAAATTTATAGATTAATCTCGAAAAACCTTGAAGCTTATGTTATTGTGTTAGTTTGAATATTTTGATATTATTTTCATTCATTATCTAATGTGCACGTCTCTATCTGATGCACAAATTATTCTAGATTTAAGGTTTTTGAATAAGAATTACTTATCTATCTATTTAGTTTCCTACTAATATAATAAATGTGAAAGGCTGTGAGAATGTTTGTTATCCTTTAAACTTCTACTACATATCTCAATTCTTTAACTAGGTACCACATATCTCTTTAACTACTTACCTTATTTTGATGAGATTTGATACTACTTCATCATTTCATCACAAGGGGCATTTTAAAATAAGCATACCAACTTCTAATCTGTTGTCTGCGAATGAGATTTCTTTTTTATTCACCTGAATAACTTAACAATAACTGAACTCACATGAATATCCTTAGGATGCTCGCCCTCCGCGATCCTGACCATCCAGATGAACTTGTTGATATCATCACCGGAGTAGCCAATAGCGCCTCCGAATATAACCAACACGTAATCCACGTCCAACATGGTCATTATCTCGTAGGCGGCCGTCTCGTTACTGGCCATGGCTTTACCGACGAGAGCTATGTGAGAGTTGTTCCAAGTGTTGTTGTCTACGAGCGTTGTGCGGTTACCCATGCCTGCTATCTGTGGATGGGAGATTTTGTATCTAAGTTTTATCGTAAGTGTATGTATATACCCACTATATATACGACTTTCTCCCCCAATGAAGTTTCGCAAACTTTACCAACTACCCATGGGTTAGTAGGGGGCACACTACGTATCCTACAGGTACCTACTCTCTTAGCTTGGGGTCAGTTATCCTCCTCATCATCATCATCATCAGCCTGTATTAGTCCACTGCTGGACATAGGCCTCCACATAGTTATCCTCAGTCAATGATTAATATTATAATAATCTCTGGGTCTTGCTGTCGGTCTTAGGAGACTACCAAACTCGCTGGAGACAACTCTTTTTAGGGTTAAACTCGCCTTGTCAATAACCTGTCTAGTTTTAAGTTTTACTTGTATTGGTCTTATTTGTGCAATAAAGAATTAAGTAAAAACTTATAATTATTCTTAACTCTTAAACTGGCGCGAGCCCGCCGGCGGGCCGGGCAACAATGTAACAAGATTTGTCGTTGACAGGCGCGAGCCCGCCGGCGGGCCGGACCGTTCAGGCGATTACAATCCCTTTTTTCAGCATGTTACAGTCTATATTTGTTTGAACAACTTTTGTCTGTGTCAAAGATTAACTATTTTCCTATGCATTGAAATATCAAAAAGCCAATCCAGTAATACAAAAAACAATAGAAATCTGACTTTGAATCCGCGCAATTGTCAGGGCTCATGACGTGTTTTGTGTTGTGTGTTTTTATCGATTTTTCAGGGTAAATGCATAGTTTTATGGAATAACTAGTGTATTTTGTAATAATTGGGGTACGATAAAGCTACTTACATGATAGGATTTGTGAATTTCGTTGCATTTTTCTTGTTTTGAACCCAAAAGTCGGCCACAAGATTACCGCCGTTTTCATGAAATTCCGAAGAATTTTACTTAGAACTAGTAATAAAATGAAATACTGTTATAAAATATGATTACAAATAGATTATTTTGTTTATTTTTCAAACTTGCATCGAAACAAAAAATATCGATAAAATTGTAAAAACACATCATTACAGCGCGTGAAAACGTGAGTGGTAATTTTCATTTCGAAATTTTTTAATATTTTTTCATAGCACAGCTCTTATTTATCATTGAAATATTATTTATAGATTGTCTTCATGCTATTCTTTTATATTTCCATGTAAATAAGATTAGTTTTGTTGCCAAAATATGGTTCTGAAAAAGTCGCGCATTTATTATGTTTTTTTGTTATTGTTAGTAAATATAAGCTTACAAAAGTAATAAACTCGTAAAGATATATTGTTTAGGAAGCTAAAACCGTTTACAGAACTTAGATAGGGGGCCTAGTTATTTTTTTATGAGCATTTCTCTGAAGCGAGACGCAATTTTGAAGACCGCGCGGTGCGGCCGGGTGATATTATTTCGTCCGTATTTTCTACCCCTGTTTGACCGGTTAGGTGACGGGTTAATTCTTTA